>WSFP011441301.1:0-20578 GCA_009831015.1 Picea engelmannii | reverse complement strand
CCCACCCTCTATAGAAATTATTATTATAATTTCTCTAATTATGCCCCCTCCCACGTCCCCCCCTCCCACCCTCTATAGAGGGTGGGAGGGGGGGGGGCATAATTAGAGACGCCGAATTTTCGATGTATTGTCGATGTGCTTGAAAAAAATTGCATTGGTTATTCAACATATAAAAATATTGTCTAAGCATTGACACTTTAATAAAACCATCGATTCAAACTACTTAAACGTATCCGATGTTTACTCAATTCATTTTCATATTACTTTGACACATAGACATCATTGTAATGTTTCTTAAGCAACACATTAATATTTTAGATTGTTAACCAAGCACGGTTTTCATTGCTTCTCAACATCGACTAATATTGACTAAGTGTCAAATAAACATTCGTAAACTAATGTAAGTGTCAAATAAACATTGGTAAACTAATGTCTTATGACAATATCATTGTCCTATATATTGTGAGTTTGATATCCCTTATTTGACAAGTATAACATCAATCATTTGAAAATACTTTATTGACATTAGTATAGTCAACTTTGATGTTTATTTTACATTTTAAATGTGAAATAAATGTAAAAAAAAGACCCTAAATCCAATAGTGAAGGCCTCTTCAGTGGTCAATCATAATTTTCGGTCTAACTCATGTCCCAACAATTTTCATGAGAATGATGGATGATATATTGTAGTCATTCACAAATTATTTTGTGGGCATATATCTAGATGATATCCTCATCTTTAGCAAAACTTGGGTAGAGTTTTCAATGCATTCATGTCTAAGCAATCTATGACAACATAAGTTACATGTTAATCTAGAGAAATTCTCATTCGACATGCAAAGAATTTAGTATGTGGGATACATTAGGTGATTCTAAATGGATCAATATATAATTTTTCATCTATTTTGGTACTTTATGGGTGGAAAAAATGGAACAATTGGCTTATAGGGCCTATTTTAGGGATAGTTCATGCTTTAGTGATTTGGGCTCTGGAGCCTTTTAAATCTTTTTTTAGGCCTTAAATGGTCATTTTAGGGTCAAAACTTTATGAACAAATTTTCATCCTATTTACATTGTTCTATACATCAAGAGATTTCCAATGATGGGAAGATCACTTCAATCGGAGTTTGTTTGAAGAAGTTGTTCCTCTCACAAGTTGACATATCTCGCTGACCATCATGATAGTGAATGGATGCCACATTAGCTCACATTACTCACACATGTGGAGATAGTCATATGTGGACTTATAGAGGGTCCAAATTCCTAATATTAATTAGGAGTTCAAGCATGAAACAAATCCTAACCATAAACCTAGATGGCTATTAGGCCATGTTAAATATTGGGCTACTAGAAAAGGAAGAGGTTCCATTCTTATTATATTTTTATTGTTCAATAGTTGTACATAGACTTTTGGAGTGGCGTTTTGGTGTAGCATAGAGGAAGTAGAAGGTTTTGTAGAAGAAATATTGGCAATAGTGTTAATGTCAACTCCATAGTGAGTGCCCCTTTCCTTATATTTTAATTTCATAACTAAGAAGAAAATAATAGATCATAGGCCTCACCTTCTATCTAGGTTTTTCATGTATAGTGTTTTCTTAGGGTACATATTATGTTCATTGTGTGGATGGTGTGTTATTTTCTTAGCTTCTTTCATTTCAATTTCAATTATTTTAGTATTTTCATGCATCGAGATAGTAACATTAAATATGAATCTTAATAAAACATTTCATAATAATAGACTGTAGAAACTTGTAATATATACCGAGACAAGTTGTTTTAGTGGAATATCCATGAAATTTTATAGATCATATTGATAGTAGAGCATATTTCTTTAGGTATTTGTGGGAAGTTGCAAGATATAGGAATTGGCGTAAGAAATAATTCTCAAACCCTATCCATGGCAGGTGAGTACATCAATAACAATCCACGAGATGAGTCAGAGGAAGTATTTTCAAAGATGGAATCACAAATCATTGACATCTCTCACAACATGTCCATCCTTGTGGAATCTCTAGAGAACAAGTTTGGAACTTTAGGGTAGTTTGGTATCTCTAACTTAGAAGTTGGACTAGACAAGAAATGCAGAGACAATGAAGATGCGTGAAAGGAATTTAAAAAGGATCAAATGAAAGAGAAACCAAGTTCTAGTGCCATCACGTGTTCACAAAATTTGTTTAAAGTGGAAGTGAAAGTGGAGATCAAACCCTACCAAAGTGAAATTGATGTTGTTAAGTTGAACCAATGGTTGCAATAGTTGAAAGTTTCTTTTAGTGTTCATAACATAGTATAAGAGAAAAATATTTTATTTTCCTGATAGAATTTAGATGGCCATCCCAAAATTGGTGGGAAAATCACACGAAAATCCTTAGGATAGAGGGTGATCCATTAGTAACTAAGTGGGAGGTCTTTAAATCCCTAATTAAGTCCTATTTATACCCTATTAGGTATGAATAGGTCTAGTGGATGCATTAGCATTACTTATGGAAAAATAAAGGGCATAGTGTATAAGAGCACACCATTGATTTCAAAAAAATGGTCGTTATGTTAGGTATATATCCCAAGAACCTAGATGTGCTCCTCAATTATCTAGGAGATTTGCATAGTCATCTAAGGATGCAAGTGATTCTCTTCAACCTAGGATAGTTTATGAGGCCTATGTGTAAGCATAATATATGGAGATTATGGGAAAGGATAAAGGATAACCAAGTGGTTCCAAGTAGAAAGACCACCAAGATGCTTCTAAGGAGGGAAATAAGATTAAGGAAAGGAAGACAAAAACCATTGCACAACAATGCAATGATCCAAACAACCATTATAACCATTGTAATATCGATGGTAACACTAAATATAAGTGTTGGAATATACATCTATGGATGAACCAAAATAAAAGCAAGAAGGATGCCAAGAAGAAGAACATACTGACCATGGATTCATGTAACTAGGTAGAGAGTAGCTCAGATGTAGATGAAAATATTTCCTACACCACAATACTGAGATCCAAGTCAAGAATACAAAGGTAGATGCTATGCTTGATTTTAGTTCATAGGCCAGCCTCATAGTATAATATATATTCAACAAGATTGGATTGAGAGTTTATGACCATCCTTACCCATATACAATGTGATGGGTAAATAAGGATGCAGAGCTTAGGGTCACTGAGCATTGCCAAATAATTTTTTTTATAAGTGCAAACTATGTTGATAAATTAGAGGTAGATGTAGTACCACTTGATGTGTGTGGTGTAATGTTTTGAATCCCCTACATGTATATGAGGAATGAAATATTCACAAGAATACAAAACCAATGTTTCCTGATCAAGGATGGTAAGTCATTCATCATCAATGCACACAAAGGTAAATCCAATATATCTCTGGTAAGTGCTAACCAAGCCAAGAAATTGTTCAATCTAAGTAGGAAGTTTGTATTACTCTTTTTAGGAGTGAATTTTCCATGAAATGAATCGATAACGTTAAAGGCATCTTTAGAGGGATGTACTAGAGAGTAGAAACATCAATTGGAGAATATTTTGCAAGCATAAATAGAATTTTTCTAGGATCTTAAAGGGTTACCCCCTAAGAGGGAAGTAGAGTACAATATATAGTTGTTTCTAGACTCCCCATTGCCAAACATTGGGTTGTATAGATAGAAAATATTAGAAGTAGATGAAATGGAAAAACAATTATAATAGATACTAGAATAGAGAGTAATTATACCAATCACCTCACCTTGTGGGTCACTTACCATCATAGTACCCAATAAGGATGGGACTTGGAGAATTGGTATCAACTATAGAGCTTTGAATAAGTTTACCCTCAATAATAAATGCCCTCTACGTAGGATCAATGACTTGATAGATCAATTGAATCATGCTAAGTACTTCACTAAGTTGGATCCACAGGGGCTTCACCTTGTTTACCAATATATTATCACATTCATTCATAAAGGGGGTTTTCAAATTGTGAAAAGTGAAGTCAATATATTATAGGTATTTGGGGGTGGATATAAGGTATGAGAGTGGTTTATAGGTACTAGATGTTATAAATAGGGGTATATTGATCCAAAATGGATCCAGGAAGGCCTAAAAATAAAAGTTATCGGAATTGGACAAAACCAATGCCATTGTGTCTGTCTCGTCGGGCTGATTTCATCCATATAATTTTTTCCTCAAACGAGCATCGTATGCGAAAGTTATCATGTTCTGAGCGAAATCCCAAACAGGGAAAAAGTCAACTAGTCAAAGCCAACACTAACGTCAACAGTACGACATGTGACATCATGATGAAATAATCATATTGATGTGGCATCACTAGGAGGTGACACGTATCACTCAGATTCAACATTTTTGGGCTGAGTTGGCACTGATGGATTTGACACGTGGCAGTTTGTACATGATGTGGCCCAATGACAGACTAACACGTGGCTGTGCGGATGAAAGTTGGGTCATACAGATGCTGACGTGGTAGGGTGATTTTGAAGTATGGACGTGACGTGGCATGACATGTGGTTGTATGGAAAATGATGTGGTAGGTGACTGGATAACTGATTGGGTTGTACGGCGGTGACGTGGTAGGACGACGCGATGCTAACTCTGTTGGTACAGACCAATCACAAGGTGACATGTTGCCCAATCATAGGGTGCCACATGGCACCCCATATTTTTCCTATGTCGGGTAAAAAAAAAATTAGAATGTCCTGTGGATTTGAACCCGTGACCTCCGTGGGTGCTAGCGTCTTCGTGAAATCGAGCGGACCGTTCGGGCTAGTTTGGAGCTTGTTTAAACAAGCCATCGAACTTGTTTAAAAGGTCGACATGTGGTGAGTATAGGGGATAATCCCCAGTTGGTGGGGGCCAGCCCTGACCAACCAAAGGCCACAAACCAAGGGTTTAACTGAATGTAGGTGCATGGAAGCTTAGGGTGCGGCCATATGGCCATGCGCACAGGACCAAGAGCCAAGACCGGGGGGCTAGCGCGCCAAATTCCAGCCTGTGAGCATATGGAGCCTCGCATATGGCCAGGAGCCCGAGAATAGGGTGTTGCACCTTAATTATTTCCAAATTGTGGTTGTTTTACCATAGGTTATAATTTTTATTGAGATTTTAGCCTGATTTTGGGAGATTTTGGTCATTTTTGGGAGATCTGGAGCCCTTTTTGAGGCCAGATCTTGGGAGGAAGTTGGGAGGATGTTACCAACTTCAAATCTATATAAAATAGAGGTTCTTGGAAACTTTAGGGAGGTTCAAAGAAGGATAAATGATGAGGATTTTGACAGCCAAATCCATTGAGGAGAGGAACTTTGTGGGCCAATTTTGGGAGCTTCGCTCAACCGTTTTCAGTGTTGTCAATTGTGTTGGATTATTGAGGTCGAGAAGAACACAACCAGACCAGTTTGTAATCCATTTTACACTTTGTTGATGTACTTTTGAATCTTTTAAGAGAAATAAGAAAGCCTCACCCACTGAGACAAAGGCTCAGAGACGTAGGCAAATCTTGCTAAAATCCGTTAATAATTTTGTTTTTATGGTTTGCTGATTCTTTGTTCTTACTTCCATATATGCATATCTTATTATGGCTTCCATTTTATATCATTGATTCTTCGTCTTTCCTTCATTTCCTAAATGGTTAATGCACTCATGCTTTAAAACTTAACCATAGTCTTTAAAAGATCTTTTCAAATCATATATAGTAAAGCTTATGGATATCTAGTAAAAATAGGGATATTTTTTTATAGAAAGATGTATTTGGAGAGGGTTTAACTAAAGGATTTTGGGAGGTATTTATAAATATTTAGGAAAATTAAGAGTATTCGCTAATATCCCATGAATTAATGTTATATGTCATAGGTTCATTGAGTGAAGGCCTCGTGGTTGGATATCAAATAAAGATTCCATTATGTACAAGTTAAAGATGAAGACACATGGAACACTGCCTTCCTAACAAGGAAAGGTCGGTATGAATGGCTAGTAATGCATTTTGGTTTATGCAATGCACCAGGTACATTTATGCATTATGTGAATGATGTATTACATCCATTTCTAGGTTCATTTGTAATAAGGTACTTAGATTATATATTGGTTTATAGATATAGCTAGGAAGAGCATATATCGCATCTCGTGCAAGTGTTAGAGACTCTAAAAAATAATCAAATACTGGAAAACCTTAAGATATGTGAATTTTCTTAGCAATCATTGGTGTATATGGGATTTGTGATCAGTGGAGAGAAACTCAATATAGATACCACAAACATGGAGGCCATCCTAAAGTGGTCAAATCCTACTAATGTCACTAAAATTAGGAGCTTTGTTGTGGAAATACAATAACTATGAATGTTTGTAGCATCCTTTTCAATTGTGGTTGCACCACTCCTTCCCATAACAACCAACAACAAGAGTTTATAGTGGGGAAATAATCAGTAGAAATATTTTAAAAAGTTGAAACAAAATATCATTCAAGCACCGATTATTACATCGCCTTATTTGTATAATCCTTTCGAAGTGGATACAGATGCAAGTGGATACGTTATGGGAGTGATATTAATGCAGGTAGGTAAGATGGTACATTAACATTATGAAATGTTTTATGGTAGAGTCTAGAACTACCCTACACATGACAAGGAAATCTATGTTATGGTTCAAGCTATTAAGAAGTGGAAAAACTATATAATGAGAAAGGAGACCATCATTCACATTGATCACTAGGAACTACATTATTTTTAGGCCTAGAGTAAGCTTCAATAAATCAAATTGTTTAAGTGGATGGGGTTTAAAAAATAATTTCATTTAATAATCAAATTTAGGAAGGAAAACACTAATAAGCTAGCATACATGCTTTCAATACCACCCACATCCAATGTCACAACTTTTGGAACGTTTATGCACATGAATATTTTTACCCACGACGCCTAAAAATAAGAATACATGGAATATGAGGACCTTAACGAGGTGTTTCAACAACTATAGGGCCAAGTTTTTGTAGAAAAAAATGAATATAACATTAAATATCATCTACATGAAGGGTTTCTCTGCAAGCTAGACTATATTTGTGTTCCTAAAGGTGAAATACTGTATCTTGTTTGATACTCTCAACCTCCAAAGTTACATGGAATTTTGGTGTTGGGAAGGTAGTTGTCAACTTACAAAGGTGTGCTAGAATGAAATAAGATGTATCTTAGTTTATTAAAGGATGTTACTTTTTTGTACTAGAAAACCTAGTAACATAAAGAAAGGTTTATACCATCCCCTACATATTCCTACTAGACCCTGGGAACACATCTCCATGGATTTCGTGTGTGGCTTGCTAAGAATAAGGAAGGTACATAACTATTTGTTTGTGGTAGTTGATAGGTTTAGAAGGATGTGCATTCTCATGCCTTATAAAAATACAATCAAGGGGAAAGATGAAACAAACATGTTCTTTGAAAAGGTTTGGGTGCACGTTAGGATACCAAGGAGCATCATCTAGGATAGAGATTTTATATTTCTCAATTCCTTTTGGAATACACATTGGGAGAAGATTGACACCAAGTGGAAGATATCTATAGCTTTCCATCCACAAAAATATAAAAAACCAAAAGTAGGGAATAGGACATTGGTTCAATTTTTGAGGGGATATAATCAAAAGAATGTAAATACCTAGGACATAATTTTTGTTTATATTAAACACTCTTATAATATAGTAGTCCATACTTATACCATTAAATACCCTTTCGAAATTTGTTTTGGATATTTTCCACTTTCTCCCTTATAAGTTGTATTGGATAGAAAGGAGGAATGATGGAAGACACTATGGGAGAAGCAATAAAGGATGAAAAATTTGTTGATAAAATGAGGCAAAAACAGTTGCAACTATAGGAGACATTGAATAAGTCATAGGAAATGTATAAGGCTCAACATGATTTTCACATAATTGAGAAAACATTCAAGATGGGAGATAGACTTTGGTTGTATATAAAAAAATAAATTATATAGGGTCCTAGTAAGAGGATCAAGGGTCTATGGTATGGTCCTTTTTAAGTGTTGGAAAAGGTGGGTGATAGTGCATAAGGACATAATATACCCCCATATATGCACATTTAGTGCGTAGTGAATATGAAAAATATGGAACTATATGAGCCTTCCATGTTGAACTAGGAAAATAATTAGCAAGTCTTACCTACCATAGAGGAGTTAGCATTAGAATCTAGGGTAGAGTTAGAATAGGATACAATTTTGTATAAGAAGTGCATAACAACCGAACAAGGACATCATGAACTCTACCAAGTTGGTTTGAAAGGACAACTTCTAGGCAAGGCCAAATGGTACTCCAAGGAGAAGGTAGAGGAAAATTGTCCTTGCCTCCTTCAACAAAATCTTTTGGCGACACCAAAATCCTCCCTAAATGGGGATGTATGATATGAAATGTATCTTTGTATAATTTTTCATCTATTTTGGTACTTTTTGGGTGGGAAATTTGAAGCTATTGGATTGAAGGGCCCATTTTACGGGTAGGTTTTCTTTGGTGATTTGCAATCCAAAACCTTCTGGAGCTCGTTTGAGGCCTTAAACAACCATTTTTGGGGTCAATACTTTGTGAACACATTTTATATCTCTTAACAATGTTATACACACCCAAATATTTCCAATGATGTGAACATCACCTCAACCAGAGTTTGTATGAAAAAATTATAGCTCCCCCAAGCTGACCTATCTTATTGACAACCATGATATTGAGTGGATGCTATGTTATCTCATATTAATCACACATGTGGATATACTCACAAGTGTAATTTAAAGAATATTATAGAGGGTACAAAACCATGACATTAAATTGGGAGTTGAGGCATGAAAAAATCCTAACCCTAATCCTGGATGACTATGAGACTCTGTTAAAAATTGGGTTGCTAGGAAAGGAAGCAATTCCATTCTTATTGTATTGTTATTGTTCCATACTTAAAAAAAAAATCATGTGGAATTGGGATTTTGGAGTAGAACAAAGGAAGTGGAAGATCTTATAGCAGCCATACCATCCACGGTGTTCACAACAAATCCATAGTGAATCTATCTTTCTTTGTATTTTTATTTCATAACTGAGAATAAAATTGCAAAGCATAGGCCTAACCTTTTAGCTAGATTTTTCCCATATTGGATTTTCCCAAGGTACATCTTGTGTTTATTGTGTATATGGTGTGTTATGTTCTTATAATTTTTAATTTAAGTTTAAAGTATTTTAGTATTTTCACACATTAAGATAAAAACATTAAATATGAATCTTAAGTAAATAATTGCATAGTAATAAATTACATAGACTTGTAAGATATATCGTGATGAATTCTTCTAGTAGAATATCTATGGAAGTTTACAAATCTTATTGGTATTAGAGAAAATGTCTTTGGGGTTTTATGGGAAGTTCCATTATCTAGGACTTGGCATAAGAAATACATTTTCAAACCCTAGCCATGGAAAATGAGTAGAACAATAAAAATCCATGGGATGAGTCAGAGGAAATATTTTCAAAGATGGAGGAAAATTCTCTTACATCTCTCTCAACATGTCCATCCTCATGGTATATCTATAAAAAAAAATTGGACCCTTTTAGGATTTTGGTAGATCTAATTTCGAAGTTGGATTGGGTGATAAATATAGAGACAATGAAGATGCAAAAAAGGAGTAAAAAAAAGAGCCAATGAGAGAGAGACCATGTTCTGATTCCATCACTTCTTCATTATTTCTATTTAAAGTGGAATTGAAATAAAATATCAACCCCTTCCAAAGTGACATTGATGTTAATTTGAATCAATGGTTTCAATAGTTAAATGTTTATTTCAGTGTTCATGGCATAGGATAAGAGAAAATATTTCACATCTGTAACTGAAGTTAGACGTCCATCTCCAAAATTGGTGGGATAATCACACAGAGATTCTTAAGCTAGAGGGTGATCCATTAGTAACTAAGTGGGGTGTGTTTAAAACACTCATTAAGTATTATTTCTACCCTATTTGGTATGAATAGGGCCAATGGATCCATTGACATCACTTATGGAAGAAGTAAGGGAAGATTGTGAAAGGGAACACCATTAAGTTCAACAAAATGGCCATTATGTTGGGTATAATCCTCCAAAAACCTGGATGTGCTCCTCAAGTATTTGGGAGGTATATATAGTGATTCGTAAATGGTAGGTTTATAGCCTATCCATTTCACCAACACAGATCCATGTTGAATCTTATTGCATTGCTCAATTATCTTGGAAGGAACCTCTAGTGGTGAACTTGTTCTGGCTTGTATTGTCGCTTAAAAGAGATGCTCATAAATAAATCACACCTGCTCTTCATTTGATTCAATATAGAATATTGTTACCAGTACATAGATAAGTATCTAAACATTCAAGATTAATCAATGTATGTGATTAAAATTAAAGGAAACATGAAGGTGACACTCAGGTGTTAATGTTAAGCAACAACATTGTCTTAAAACACAAAACTATCCCTCTAGGATCTCACTAGCTGACTAGAGACTCTTTACACGACCTAGCAATGAAGGGAATGCATAGAAAAATGGATTGAATCTCCCAATAATGAAGAAAACATGGAGTTTGGATCATGGGAAAAGAACAAATACCATCCAACATTAAAAATATATTGTAAGGTTTGTGGGCAAAGAAAAAACACCCATGAAACAAACAAAATGTATTATATAATATGTGGGTAAAGAGAAGACACCCAACTCTAAGAAAATGACCCAATAAAGATTGAAATCAACCAATTAGTCGATTGGGATTCCCAACACTCAAGAAATGGCCCGATAGAGGAGAAAATGACTATTTGAGAATTAAATATGCCCAAAAAAGGAAAAATCAGCTCCTATGATAATTAAATATTCCCCAAAGCCATAAGATGTGTGGGCACTTTAGAACATAATCCAAACAAATAAAATTCACCTCTGTGAGAGAGAAAATGATTTACAAGAGAGAGAGAAAACCAATTTAGCAACTTATTCAACAACTCAAGATTGAGGACCATCGATTTCCCTTCTCCAAAATCATTCAACAATGAAACAATAGATCTTTTGGGATGGATTTTCTTCATTAAACAATTTACTATGGAGATCAACAATCACAAATTGATAAAACTCACAAATCACACACATATTTTTATACTATAAGCTCAACATCTAATGGAGATTTTATTAATCTCAGGAGATCATTACAATGAGGTGAGTTATACATAGAGGTTTTTCATGGTTACTCACGGATAGTGCAAGTTGCATATGGTCATGGCTCAGAGACACCTTCGCTCAATGTAGACAGGATCCATGACTCCTTTGTCCACTGAAATTCATGTAGGTTTCCCTCTTCAACCTTTCATTTATGTCACTATTATTCCCAATTCTCCTTCATCTCTTGTTTCCTCTTCACAACAACATTCATTATTTTAATGGGATGACTTTGGAAGGCCAACCATCACATAGGTTTTTTTCCATTTCCACTTTTACAAAAGGAAAAAATAAAATAAAAGAACAATTACAAATTTACAAGATGATCGAATTTGAATTGCACCTCCTCATTTGCAAGATGTTGGTCCCCAAAAGATCCAAACCCCTTCAATATTCTTCTCCAATAGTTAAGAAAAATTTGAAAAAACTCCAAGAAAGGGCGCCTCCACTATAGGATGGAAGATAAGAGTTGAGCAAAGGGTGCCTTTGGCATAACCCTGTTGTCAATATCATGTCTAGAAAGGACATTTGCTACTGCAATAGGTCATTGGAAAACCATTTCTCCTTGGGATTATTATTCCTTGGTCCTCCTTGCCTATCCATTGTCTTTCATAGCCCATTTGTCTCATAAGATTGGAACCAATGCCTCTAGTGTGATTTTCAAATTCATCAAAGATATCTTGAGGAAGTATTTTGGAAGGTGAGCTTACCATACTTTCCTCCGTCATGGTACTAGCTCTGATAGTGGAAATGGAAGGGACTTGCTTTGTCTCTTAGACATATTCTTCTATATTATTCAAGGTCTCTTCCTTCGCTTCAAATTCCTAGTATAGGTGAGAACTGACCTTCGTGAACCTATCATCTTGCCAATTATCCATCTAAATGAATTTCTCCCCCAACTGCAAGAGTTGCAATTTGTTCCTATCTAATTCTTCCCTCATGGTGGTGAAGGATTCCTAGCACTTGGAAAGCTCTATGGGAGGTGAACCTAAGTATCCTCCATCCCATATATCTAAGGGATATGACTAAAATATCCCCTATTGAGATATAATTCATGAATACAAAGGTATATGCTCTATTTCATTTTGGCTCATAGGCCAACCTCATGGTAGAATATATGGTCAACAAGATTGGATTAGAAGTTCTTGACCATCGTAACCCATATCCATTGGGAAGTGTAAATAAGGATGTAGAGATCAAGGTCATTGAGCAATGTAAGATCAAATATTCTATAAGTGGAAACTATATCGATGAAGTGGAGTTAGACATAACACCACTTGATGTGCGTGGTGTAGTGTTTGAAATCCCCTACATGTATATGAGGGATGCAATATCCATGAGGAGATAAAAAGGGTGTATCTTGATCAAAGATAGGATGTCATTCATCGTCAATGAAAATAAAGGTAAATACAATATATCTTTGGTAAGTGCTAATGAAATAACTTGATCAATTCAAGTAGGAAGTTTGTAGTTCTATTTTTAGGAGAGAATCAATGGGGAGAAGAATCAGTAAAGGTAAAGGAATCTCTAGAGGGATGTAATAAAGAGAAGAAACGTCATTTGGAGAAGATTTTGTAAGCATACAAAGAATTGTTCTAGGAGCCTAAAGGGTTATTTTCTAAGAGGGAAGTGGAGCATGAGATACATTTGTTTCTAGACTCCCCATTTCCAAACATTGGGTTGTACAAAAATTCCATCATAGAAGTAAATGAAAATTATGAATAAATGGGTGCAGTAGCTATTGGAGCAGGGAGTAATTAAACTAATCACCTCACTTTGTGGGTCACCTATAATCATAGTACCCAATACGGATGGGAATTAGAGAATGTGTATCAATTATAGAACTTTGAATAAGATCACCCCCAATAATCAATGCCCTTTTCCCTTGATCAATGACTTTCTAGATCAACTGAAGCATGTGAATTAATTCACCAAGTTGGATATCAAATAGGGATACCACTAGGTACAAGTTAAATAATAAAACACATGGAATACTACGTTCAAGACAAGGAAAGGTCTATATGAATGGATGGTAATGCATTTTGGTTTATGTAATGCACCATCTACATTTATGTGTTTGATGAATTATGCATTATATCAATTTCTAGATTCATTTATATTAGTGTTACTTAGATGATATATTTCTTTATAGCTCTAGCTAGGAATATCATATCTCACATCTCATGCAGGTGTTAGAAAGCATCAATTGTTGCCAAACCTTAAGAAATGTGAATTTTCTCAGCAATAATTGGTATATATGGGGTATGTGATTGGTGGAGGGGAACTCAAGATAGATCCCACAAATATGGAGTCCATCCTCAAGTGGTCAACTCCTAATAATGTCATTAAATTTAGGATCTTTGTTGGGGCAATAAAATATATATGAAATTGTATAGAATCTTTTTCAATTGTTGCCACACCACTCCTTTCCATAAAAACCTACAACAAGAGTTTCTAATGGGGGAAGAATTGATCAAAACCTTAGGATAAGTTGAAATGAAAGATCAATCAAGAACCAATTATTGCATCACCTAATTTTTAGAATCTTTTTGAAGTGGAGATAGATGAAAGTGGATATGTTATGCAACTGGTATGATATCATTATGAAATGTTTCATGGAAAAGTCTAGAACTAGACTGTATATGATAAGGAAATATATACTCTACTTCAAGTTATTAAGAAGTGAAATCACTATCTGATGAGAAAGGAGACCATGATCCACATTGATCACTAGGAAATAGAATGTTTATAGCCATAGAGTAAGCTTCAACAAGCCATATACTACAAGTGGATGGTGTTTTAACAACATGTTCATTTAATCATCAAATATAAGAAGGGAAACACAAATAAGTTGCAATATACACTTTCAATGCCACCCACATCTAGTGTCACGGATTTGGGAACCCATATGCGCATGGATCCTTTTACCAATGATGCATACAAAGAGTCATACATAGAATATGAGGACTTTAAAGAGTTGTTTTAGTAGCTACAAGGCCAATTTTGTGTAGAATAAAGTGACAATAACAATAAATTTCATCTCCAAGATGGGTTTCTCTACAAGCTAGAAAAGCACTATGCTCCTAAAGGTTAAAGATTGTAGCTTATTAGAGAGGCTCACACCTCCAAAGTTGCACGACATTTTGGTATTGGGAAGGTAGTCGATAACTTGCAAATATATGTGTATTATATTAGAATGCAATAATTTGTAGATTAATTTATTAGAGGATGTTACATTGTTGTACCAACAATCCTACTAACAAAAATAAAGGTTTATACCATCCCCCACCTATATGTATAGATCCTAGGAAATCATCTCCATGGATTTTGTGTGTGGTTTTCCAAGTGCAAGGAAGGGACGTGAATATATGTTTTTGGCAGTTGATATGTTTAGAAAGATGTGCATTCTTGTGCCTTATAAAAATACCATCAAGGGACAAGATGTAGCAAACATGTTATTTGAAAAGGTCTGGGTGCACTTAGGATACAAAGGAGCATCATCTCAGATAGAGATTTTATATTTCTCAATGCCTTTTGGACTACACATTGGGAAAATATAGAGACCAAGTTGAAGATATATACAACTTTTCATCCACAAACAAATATGTAGACAAAAGTAGGGAATATGACATTGGCTTAAATTTTTAGGAGATATAATCAGAAGAATTTAAAGACTTGGGACAATAATTTTATTTATATTTAACATTCTCATAACAAGGTAGTCCAAACTTCTACCAGTAAGTCCCTTTTTGAAACTTGTTTTGGGTATATTTGCACCTTCACCCCTTAGATGTTGTATATGGAAACACATAGGAGTGATGGAAGGAACCATAGGAGAAGCATCAAAGGATGACAAATTTATTGGTAATATTAGGCAAATCTATTTGCAAGTAGATGAGGCATTGAAGAAGTCATATGAAAAAGTACAAGGCTCAACATGATTAGAAAATAATTGAGAAAAAATTCAAGGTGGAAGATAGATTTTGGTTGTATATAAACAAAGAAAGGCTCTAGTAGGGTCCTAAAAAGAAGATCAATGTTATGTGGTATGGTCCTTTTGAAGTGTTGGAAAAGGTAGGTGATAACACCCATAGACTTAGTCTACCCCCATACATGCACATTTACTCAATAGCGAATGTGGAAAGCATGAAACTATATGAGGCTTCCATGTTGGACCAAGAAAATGATGAGAAATTCATACCTAACATAAAGGATTTAGCACCAAAATATCGGATGGAGCTAGTACAGGATATTTTTTTGCAAAAGAAGTCCAAAACATGAAAACAAGGGTAGCATGAACTCTAATAGGCTGGGTTGAAAGGACAACTTCTAGGAAAAGACAAATGTACTCCAGGGACAAGGTAGAGGAAAGATTTATTTACCCTTGTCAGTAAAATATGTTGGGGACCAAAATCCTCCCTAAATGGGGAGATATGAACCAACATGGATATTTGTATATTTCATCATGTATTTTGGTACTTTTTGGGTGGAAATTTTGGAGCTATTGGCTTATATGGCCCATTTTAGGTGCAAGTTTGCTTTGGTGATTTGCATTCCAGAACCTTCAAGATCATGTTTGAGGCCTTAAACAACAATTTTTGGTGTCAAAACTTTGCGAATGAATTTTTATCCTCTCAACACTATTCTACACATCAATAATTTTCCAATGATGTGAAGATCACCTCAATCGGACTTTGTATGTGGAAGTTATGCCTTCAACAATTTGACTTATCCTATTGACCAAAACATGATATTGAGTGGATACTATGCTAGATCACATTACTCACACATGTGGATCTATCCATGTGTGGAATTTCAATGATATTGTAGAGGGTCCAAAACCCCAACACTAATTGGGAGTTGAAGAATGAAACAATAATAACCCTAACCCTAGATGACTATTAGGCGATGTTAAATATTGGGTTGCTAGGAAATGAAGGAAATTACATCTTTATTCTTTTGTTATTGTTCCATGGTTGAACAAATAATTTCGGATTGGGATTTTGGAGTAGAATAGAGGAAGTAAAAGATCCCATAGCAACCATATTGGCCATGGTGTCCATGGAAACTCCATAGCGAATGCCCCTTTCTTTATATGTTCATTTCATAATTGAGAAGACAATAACAAATTATAGGCCTCACCTTTTAGTTGGTTTTTTCCCATATTTGGTTTTCCCAAGGCATGTCATGTGTTCATTGTGTGTATGGTGTGTTATTTTCTTAGCTTCTTTCATTTTAGTTTTAGATATTTCAGTATTTTCATGCATTAAGCTAGTAACTCTAAATTTGAATCTTAAGTAAATAATTTCATAATAATATATTTCATAAACTTGTGTGATTTTTTGTGATGAACTATGCTAGTGGAATATCCATGGTAGTTTAGAATTTATAGTTCATTTTGTGGCCTATC
This sequence comes from Picea engelmannii, assembly GCA_009831015.1. Taxonomy (NCBI): domain Eukaryota; kingdom Viridiplantae; phylum Streptophyta; class Pinopsida; order Pinales; family Pinaceae; genus Picea; species Picea engelmannii. The sequence continues at coordinate 3,983 of WSFP011441301.1, read as the reverse complement.
ACAGTGAGACACCCTTTTATGTGATTCATAGGTACCACACCTATGGCAAGGAGATGTGCTTGATTATGCAAGCATGTTGACAATGGAAGAATCATATTTTGGGAAATGAAATGATCATCCAGACTGATCAAAATCCCCAACAATCAATTAAAAACAAGGAAAGTTACAAAATGACCACCATTAGAAGTTATCCACGTACTTGCAATAATTCCACTTGAACATTTAGTACAAGAAGAGAAACACGAACTAAGTTGCACAGTACCTTAGAAAACCTCTAGTTGTGGCGCTAATAACAATGCTTAACTCTTGTGGACATGAATGTATGGGTATCCCCAACTATATGACAATGACTTAGACTTTACTACAACCTATCGAACATTATGTGCAGGTAAACAAGTTTCAGGTTTTCACCTCTAGGATGTGATTGTATGCCATATAGGCCATCTTCATGTTCCTTCTTGTGATCATGAGAAGTTGATTTAAGAGGCACGTTATAATCAAGAAGTAGGTAAATTTTGTATGGAGAAGACAATGGGAATGATGCAAAACTAATTCTATTGGCCAAATCTCCTAAGTGATGTCATCAGCTATATCAGATTATGTGTTGCCTATGCCATCAACAAATTTTCCATTAAGAAATAGGGGTTGTACATTCCTCTACCTACCTTGGAAAATACCTTGGATTTAGTCTCCATGGATTACATGTTGGGCTTTCCCTCAACTAAGCACGGTAATTACTTTTTATTTCTGGTTGTTGATCAGTTCTCTAGGATGGCTAAGATGGATATTTTGGCACCTTGTAAGAAGAGTATCACAATAGAATCCACTACTAAGATCTTCTTCAAGTGTGTTTGGATTCATTTTGGGTTACCATAGATCATTATTTTAGATATGGATGGTAGGTTCCCAGGTACTTTCTGGTCTAGCTCATGGTCATTGATGGACATCAGGTTGACCAAAGCATTTGGCTTCCATGCACAACCAATGCACAAACATAGGTAGTCAACATGATGATTGTGCATATCCTGAGAATGTAGAACTCCAAGCATTAAAAAACATGGGATGAGAGCCTTCCTTTTGTTCAAACTACAATGTATCCATTCATATATCTATTGGCCACAACCCGTTTTAGGTATTCTTAGGGTTCCAACCATTTGCCCCAATTGATGTAGCTTTTCCCATTGCATCTACAGAGGAAGAGTCCTCCCATGCTCATACCAAGGCATATCAGGTATCCAAACTTGTTGAATGGATCAAAGACATCCAAATACATGTTTATGATCATTTGTATAAAGCCACTACCAAATAAAATCATCGACATGATTAACATAGGGTTCCACACAAGTTCTAGGTTGGTGATTTCACTTGCAAAAATAATGTCTCATGGGTCCCCACTAGAAGCTCAATATTCTTTGATATGGGCCTTACAAATCACCAAAGTTGTGGGAGAGAATGTATTTGAATTGAGTATTCCAAGTTTCCTTGGTTTGCACCTTTTATTTAATCTAGAGTTGCTTCAACCATATTTTCCACCTCTACTCGACACCTCAGAGGTGATCGAGCACTTGGCCCCTAGAGAATTCAACATTGACTGCATCGAGCAAGCTACCTAGGATTGAATCATGGAAACCAAGATGAATCTCATCCACTAGTAGAATGTAACACACCCACGACAGGGTGTAAACATTTCATTCTTATTGAGAGAACAATACCCTCATTAAGGGGTCTTTATACCATTATGCTCTTCCAAAGCTTTCCAGCCACAATCTTCATGCTCTGAGACGAGCTTAGAGAAGGCATATATCCTCTCCCAATATCTTCATGTTCTTTCATCCCCCTATAATTTCATATGACCGCGGTATATGACCAGACGCCAAGACAACAAGTGCCAAGACAACCACCACGCGAATCCTCCAGAGTGGCAAACCTCCGAAGTTCACAATCCGACGCAGCATGTCCACAGGGATTTCAATGGCCCCAATTTACTTCAGAACTTCGGTTTTTGGGAGTTTCAAGCGTTCCTACACCTTTTTCCTTCGAACTACTTCGTACCCAGAGTTACAGATCAAGCACCACACATCCCTTGTGATCGATGGTTATGATATTATTCGGGACTTCGTCATTCGGTAGTTTCAAGAACTCCAACTCTTTTCCTCTGAAGTACTCCATACCCGAAGTTCCATATTAGGCGCCACACATCCATATAAATCAACGACCCGGGTCCACTTCAGGAATTTGGCGTTTGGGAGTCTCGGACGTTCGCACCACCTTTTCTCCAAGAGGGATTTCTCCCAAAGTCAACGATCTGTCGACACGTGTCTCTTTCAAATCGATGGTCATGATTTGCTTCGAGAGTTCTCAACTTTCGTGACCCCACTTTCTCCAAAGTGGATGTCTCCCGAAATGGGAGATCTCCTGACACATGTCCTCAACTGATGGATGAATCAGATGAACTCTGGATGTACGGCCTTCGGGAGTTCTTGTTCAACACATCCCCTTTTCTCTCGAAGTGACTTTCCTTCGAAGTGCAGAATATGATGACACATGTCCCTTTAGCTTGGATTGCTTAGATTTTCTTCGGCTCTTTGGGCTTCGGGAATGTCAAACTCTCCACACTTGCTTTCTCCCGGAGTGCTTACACCCAAAGTCGACGATCTGTCGACGCATTTCTCCCACAGATCGACAACTCCAAATCACTTTGGCTCTTCGGGCTTTGGGAGTTTCAACCTCTCCACACTTGCTTTCTCCCGGAGTGCTTACACTCGAATTCAACGATTTGTCGATGCATGTCTCCCACAAATCGACAGCTTCAAATCACTTCATCTCTTTGGGATTCGAGAGTTTCAACCTCTCCACACTCGCTTTCTCCTAGAGTGATTAAATCCGAAGTCGACGATATCTTGACGCGTGTCTCCCACAAATCGATGGATGCAAATCACTTCAGCTCTTCGAGCTTCAGGAGTTTCAACCTCTCCACACTCACTTTCTCTAGGAGTTCTTACACCCGAAGTTGACAATCTATCGACGCATGTGTCCCATAGATCGATGGCTGCAAATCACGTTGGCTCTTCAGGCTTCGTGAGTTTTAACCTTTCCACACCCGCTTTCTCCTGGAGTGATTACACCCAAAGTTGACAATCCGTCAATGTGTGTCGTTTCACTTAGATCAACGGTACAGATGGACTCCATTACCCCGCGGAGTTCCAGAGGAACTCACGACCATCCACCTAGCAACGTTTCTAGGTCTGACGGTCATGATCCAACCAATATCGATTTGTTCTTCGATCAATGGTTCACAGTGATTGCGGGTACCCAACATGCACACTATGTATCAGAGAGCTCAACCTCCGCAATCTGAAAAGTACTTGCCCAACTCGGTATAATCGGGGTCATTGATCTTCCAACCTGATGAGATCAACGATGTTGGTGAATTGTGAGTCGTGAACTAGCACGTCTGCTAATTTCACCTTTGCGCTCCACAATGATTCCCCACCATCGATCTTCGTTCACAGATCGACGGTTCATAGTGATTGTAGGGTCCAATCTCTGCAATCTGGGAAGTGCTCGCCCGACTCTGATCTAATCCTGGTTTTTGATCTTCCATTCCCAATGGGATCAATGATGTTGGTTGATTGTGGACCGTGAACTAGCATGTCCACTAATTTCACCTTCGTGCTCCGCAATGATTCCCAACCATCGATTTAATCAAGCGGCTGGTGTTTGATTCGTTAACTCTAGTGGGTCTTTGAGTCAATCTGACGATCGGGATAACTTCTCCTCCAAATAAACAACTCACATCCATCTGCGTCATCAGGTTCTTAAACCATCTACAACTCTTGTTACTCTGGTAGTTCGGGTAACTTTAACTATTGTGAAATTTGACATCATAGAGCTTCGAGCTCCCGAAGTTCCAAAACCTTCATGAGCTAACTCCTTTTAGTGCAGGGTTCCTAGAACCAGGTCACATGGACCTTCATATGACT
>WSFP011441300.1:0-20578 GCA_009831015.1 Picea engelmannii | reverse complement strand
CTATCTATTAGTGAGTTGACACCCCTATGGGTAGGGAATTCCTTTCCTTGAGTGATAGAAAAGTTGTACTAATGGGATACTAATGGGTTTTTACTATTCATCCCCTTTTGGGGGACAATGATTTGGAGAGTGTTATGGATCATTGAATTGCTATGAGTACATGAACGAGGGAATCAAATATTTATAAGTTGTTATGCAAGCCTCCCAAGGCACAGTGAGAACATGGGTATATAAATAACATGACCTTTGAGCCATGATCTTAGCTAGCTCAAAATTAGATGTATTTTAACTCTTAATAGTTTCCTAATAGCATAGTATAAATACTTGTTCTTATATCCTAATCAATTTTCAACATATGTCCTAATCAATTTTCCACATATGTCTTAGTGCCTCTTTCAACCTTCCTTTATTTTTTAACATTCATTGTTAAAAGGAACAAGGAATTTTTTGTTATTTCACTCTTGTATTTAACGAGATAAAAAGGGGATGAAAAACTAATTGTTTATTACTTTAATATATAAAATCGATTTTTAACTATGAATTGATTCATTTCCATATAAAGGGATAAAAAGGGGATGAAAATGTGGAAAACATAGGTACTACCAAGATTTGGCTAATTATTTCATGGGAAATTTCAGCTCATATTTCAATCTATGTATATTCTCTTGGATCTAACATCATTTAATGATGGCATGAGTACCCATAGAGATCTAAAGATCATTCAGGAAATATATTTCCTCCTCTAAGTTAGAGGTGTACAAGCTATTTAATTTTTTATTTATTTTGATACAATATATTTGGTTGTTTCTAATATTTTAATATTTTCATAATCATTGTCAAATTGGAGGGTCAATGCTCATTTGAAATAGAGTCTTGCTCATTTTTCTCCTTTATTTTTATTTCATCTTTCACTTATAAAGTTTTGAAAACTTTTAGGCAAGGCGAGGTAAAACTTGTAATTTTTTACCTAAAACTTGCTCATTTTTGTTCATATTTTGATTTCATCTTTCACTTGTAAAGTTTTGATAACTTTAGGGCAAGGTTAGGTAAAACTAGTCCAACCTTTTTCATAATGTTTCCAATATTTTTGTCATGCTATGAATGTAATCAATCGATTATTACATTTGAGGAAGAAATAAAAGCATAGAATTGGTCATATTTGTTGTATTTTCATCACTTTTTAAAACTTGAAAATCCTTAATAGGCTATGTGTAGTATAGGACATAGGTTGTCAATAATATTAACTCTCGTATTTACTGTGTTTCAAGTCGTATCTCCTATGACGCATGCCTCCCTAAATTTTCATATATGTTATGATGTGTAGAAAGTACAAAATAATTATGTTTCTATGGGGGGACATATAGTTTTGGCATTGATGGATTAAAATGCCCCTACATGGCTTTATTTTTCTCCCTTCCTAAAGTTCAACATAGGCCCTAATTAAAAAAATTGTGTTATGTTTGGATATTATATTTTTATGCATTGTGATTGGGTGTTAAGATGATGACATATTCCTTAGGGATATATAGTTGAGAGGGGGTAGCGAGAAATAATAATCCACATTAACTAAGGTGAAATAATTAAGCTGATGACTCCAGTAACAATTAGTTTATTGATTATGTATTTGTCAGATATGTGATCAATTTGAAATAGTAGTTTATCATATTTTGTGTTGGTTCATGTTCATTCCTTTAATGCCAATATTAATGTATGTATTGAAGTCCGATCCACAAGGAAGGAGAGTGTAACATGAGCAAGGTGGTTCTATCTTGCCTCTCATCAAGTGCTTTCCTCTATAATTTAGTCCTTCCATTTTATTAAATATAGTTTATATGGTGTACCATCTGTCTTGAAAGCCTTCTCACCTATCACTTCCTTAAACTATTTTTTCTTCTTCTTGGGCATATGGTTGCATTAATCATCTTTCATGTCTTCCCTAGTGCATAATATTATGTCACTTTGTAATCTTACGTATCCTTCATATTGAATATCAATAACTGTCAAATTATTTAGGCAATTCCTCCTTGTAATGCATTAGATATTGTGTTAATATTAATCTCTTTTTTTTTAAATAATCAGATCTCGTCGCTCTTGCGATGAATTTTCTCATTGATGGTATTGATAGTTCGTCAAAATTATTGAAACTTTGTTGCCTAGATACGTTGGATAGTTCATCTCATGACCTAAGGTCATATTTCGTGCAATGACATATTTAGGTCGTCTTTCATGCGAGGACATTTTTCGATCATATTTCGTGTGATGAAATATTTCGGTCGTCTTTCATGTGACAAAATATTTCGATTTTCTTTAGTGCGATGCCATATTTCGGTCATCTTTCGTGCAACAACATCTTTTGGTCGTCTTTCATGCGATGACATCTTTTGGTCATCTTCAATGCGACAACATCTTTCAGTCATCTTTCGTGTGACGTGAAATTTAGGTCATCTATCCTACGACATGAACTTCCAGTCGTCTCACGGATGATGAACTAAGAAGTTTGTCTCCCTCGCGACGACAGTGATATGAAATCCTTAGGTGTTGTGAGTGGGAAATACCTCTACAGACTAGAACTTAGGGTTTTATCATGCATGCAAAAAAGACCTAAAGATTCCTACTTTCTACCGTCATCCCAGACCTAATCCCCATTATTCTTAAGCAAATACATAGTTAAGAAGATCAAGTGAGCATACCTTATTTCGAGCATTTGATATCGATCCTTCTTCATGCTTGATTGCTCTTTGACTGTATCTCTCCTCCCAAGGCTGACCTGCATTCACACAAGACAAACAAATAAATCCACATGCATTTGATCTACAGATTAATGGGTTAGAGATTCAATCAACATGTATGCAATAAACCATGAAAACCTCATATGGTGGGACGGGAAAAGTACTTCTTTATTATTAAATTCAATTAATCAACTTACAATGATGAAGCCGACCACTACTCCACGAACCTGGTACTGGGCTCCTCTTCAACTGTCCTCCAACTTCTTTTCTCTATACTTCTCTTTGAACAAGGATGGCTAAAGGTTGGACAAAGGGAATGCGCAATCGGGTATAGTTTCTTTACTATGATTCTCCTCCTCCAAATGGGACCCCTAACCCTTCTTTTATAGGCTAGAAGAAGCTAGGTATTTGGTCGAACTTTCGTCCATGCATGGCCGAAAGGTTTAGTTAACTTACCCAAAGCTATGTGTTCCTTCAACAACTTTCCTTTTTTCATGCTTTTGTAGGTACACGCAGGTTGTCTTGGGTCATATAGTGTGTACATGCGTGTAGCAATGGAGCAAGGCACGTGGACCTTTATAAAAATGGTTTTTAAGAAGAGATGTTCAGCAGTGTTTTGGAAAAGAAGGAATCTGAGATGGCCTGATGCCAGGTAAGCATGTATGGTGCAAATTAGGGTTATAACAAATGACCCCTAATGTGTGAGGTCAAAAGAGCATCTGATGGCCGAAATACATTAACAATCTTCACCGATGTGCCAAACAAGTGAGCCCAGGGACCAGAAATCGGGAGGTGTTGTCTGCAAAATAATAATTGTCTCACCGAGGCGGGCATACCCATGCTCGGGATAAAATAAAATCATGTCTACCAATCAAATACCCTGTAGATCCATGTCATATAACTATATAAAGTGTAGCCATGAACAATACACATCGAAGCTACATCTTGAAATCAAAAAGATATACGTGTAGAGTATCCATCTTCTTAGAAACTGATAAGGCATGATGGTTGGAGATGAGGTCTTCATAGCTCAAGCAACAACTTCAAAATCTTCAAAACATGGGTAGGAGTGTAATATGAGTGTACGACTTCACTACCCAGAGGTATTTGACGGCTCATCAGTCATGGACTAGAGAATCTTGATGATCAGACTAAAGGCTTCATTGATTTTGAACAAAGACTTGACTGGATGTTCAAGATGGCTAGGCATGAGGGCAAGAGACAAACTGTAGAGGGGCCCACTCAGGCTTGGTAAAAAATTCCCTTGGACAATAGCACGACAAATGATGAGACTCGAGCAGCATGGCATTAACATAAGTTTACGAGGTAGGAGGCAATGCAAACTCTCCATATGTTTGGAAGAATAACCAAATGGAGGAGGACACAGCTCTATGTAGCGAGAACAACTTCCTAAGGTCAGATTAAATCCCAGAGTTTGATGAAAAAATGGACAGATGTGCTTTATCCAAGGGAAACTCATTATGCTGCCAATAAAGAAAATACTTTTCCCTTCCTCTTTTTGGGGTATATTTGATTTTTTTGTCTTTTTTCAATAATTTTGGAAAAAGAATAAAAAAATGTTATGTTACATAGGAGGAACGAGTGTTGCAAACATACAAGTTCAAGGCGCAGCGACAAGACTGATGTTCAAATTAAAGACACTCGGGAAAAATCCTCCAGGGGCCAAAGGTGTCAAGATGCAGAGGCAAAGTGCTACAGGGGTTGCATATAAGGCATGCTTTAGATGGTTCAGTTGAGAGCAACATGGAGCCAGCATTAGGCCAAAGTCGCGCGTATACAAATGTGAGTAATACAACACACAATGGTAACGTCCTTCGATGTGAATTTAACGAGCCCAGAGAAGGTAAGATCGGTGGTTTTTCATATTTAGAGAGCCTGAAAAAATGTAAAAGGAGACTCCACTGGGGTACCTTTTTCGAAGGTAGTCCAGTCGGTTTGAAAAAGGGTTAAAATAGCACCGAAACGACGTCTATTCAAATCCATTTTAACGAGTGTGATAAAGACAAGATCACTCGGCCATTTTTTCATTTTTAAGGAGTCTGAAAAAAAATCTTAACTATGGACTCCATCAGGAATGTTCTTCTGGACCCTTTTAATGAGTGTGAAAGAATAAGGTCACTCAACGATCTTTTCAATTTTAGGGAGTCTGAAAAGAGCTTAACTATGGACTATGTGGGGGTTCCTTTTTCGTACATTTAGTCCCTCGGGCCCGAAAAAAGGGTTAAAATGATACCTGAGAGTACTCTTCTAGAGAATTGAAGTTCCTTAGAGTATACCTTTGTTCGTACAGTTGACCGTCCGGACTAAAAAAGGGGTAAACTACTGTCAGACAAATGTGACTTCAAATTTCAGTTTAACAAGCGTGAAAGGCCACAAGATCACTCAGCAATATTTTCATGTTTAGAGGGTCTGAAAAGGGCTTAAAAGAAGACCCGGAGGGGCTACAACTCATGTATGAAACTAGTTCAGGTAGAGCCCGCTGCTAGGCTCAGACCAAGAGTCTCTTCGATAGTCCACTTGGAAATTCTCCCAAAAGGGAAGAAAACACAAACTACAGTGTAAGTCCTCCCTCGGTATAGAAACCTTAGTCATGGCCTCAAGGATAGCCTCATCTGAAGGCAATTCAAAATCTGAGAAATCACACAAACAAGGGTCGAAAGTCCCAAAGGGTGAATTAAACTGACCATACTCCATATGATGATGGAGGTTTTGGCTAGGACTGGTAGAGTCTATCAGTGAAGAATCAAAAGTACGAGAGCTTGAGGATACAAACAACGAGATCAGATTCAGAAGGAGACTCAAAATCACTCATACCAAGAGGGGGAAGCAAGGGCTCCCATGCCCCCATTGGATACACCAATGGATCAATTGTTGATTCCAAGTCTCGAGAAGGAAAACATGATTGCACAGGTTCCTTCTCATAAGCAATTGAACATCAAGGATAAGATACCATATAATTAACCCGTGGCAGGGTAGAGTCTACACGAATGCTAGGAACATATAAAGGGGTAGTCTAAAATAATGTTGAATTAGGATGGTGGTTATCAGATGCCAGCTAGTCAATAGTGACAATGCTTCCATTGTGAGGGAAGTGCATCACCCAGAAGAGCGTAGATACCACAGTGTTCATAGAATATACATAATCACGCCTGAGAAGCATATTGAAATCTAACAGGCCTTGCACCACTATAACATCAACAAGGACAATCTTCCCACCTAAAGATATAGGTAACTGAGGAAGAACCCCCAAATATTCACTAGGACGTCTGTCAAAAGCCAACAACTCATGCAAAGAAGACACAATCTCAATAGATCCCAAGACTTTCCAAACCGAGGAGGATAAAATACTTGGAGAGGCTCCCTCATCCACAATACATCGATAAATGTTTGTTGAATTAACTTCAACCCTTATTTGAAAAGGTGTGGAAGAAGGAAGACGAGTCTCAACAAGGTCATTCCAATCAAAGGAAACCATCCTAGGGCTTGGAGGGGGTGTGCTCGGAACGAGAAGAATGCCCCCTTGTTCTAAAAGTACTGAATCGGAAATGCTAAAAACATAGTCAGTAGACACGTCACTCCCCAAAAGAAGAGTGGGATCATCTGATGACTGCATCGGCATGACCACTTTCGCAACCAATGGGTGAATATGCTATGGGAATACATGGTCTAAAGGTGCCTCACCCCCCAAAAGAGGAATGGGATCAGCCGATGACTGCATCGACATGACCACTTTCTCAACTAATGGTTGAAAAGGCTAAGAGACTACAAGGTATAAAGGCACCTCACCCCTCAACAGAGGAGTGGGATCAGTCGATGACTGTATCAGCGTGACCACTTTCTCAACCAATGGTTGAATAGACTATGAGGAAACCCGAGAAGACTTGAAATTAGAAGAGCTTGTAGACATGGACCACAATCTTTGTACCTATGGAATTCTAGGGCACAAATGAGTAAGTTGATCTCCCTTGAAAATATTATAAGGGAACTTAGGCTTACGTCCTATCCATCTAGGTTTCTCAACAAAATTAATGCCCCCAGCATGACTAGCAGTGGTTGGTTGCACATCTCCAACATGACTTGTAGAGGTTAGTGATGGGCCGATAACATGACCTGCAGAGGCTACAGACCTATTACCAGTATGACTAGCAGTGACTGGACTTTTTCCCCCAGCATGACTTGTAGAGGGTGAGTGTGTGCCCCCAACATAACTTGCAGAGGCTGGGTATTGGTCTTCAACGTGACTTGCAGAGGTTTTCAACCTATCTCCAACATGACTCGCAGAGGTTGGTGATTTCTTCTTACTATTCTTCCTCTTTCTATTTCCTTTAGACTTCCAGTTACTAGTAACTGTACTTTCACCATAGGCGGAAGAAGGAGGAGGAGAAAACTTTGCTAACGAAGAAACATCAACAGGGTTCCCATGACATAAATTTCTTAACTGAGAAGCGTCAAGAGCATTCGAGGCATTTGGAATGGTACCCAACCAAACCGGTAGTCCCACATTCAACCCAGGAATGTACAAAGTGGCCATCAAAGGGACACTAATGTTTTCGAAGAAGGGAAAAGCACAAGAATCCCCTTGTGAAGGGGCTCCTTGGTTGGTATTGCCGGGAAATCTAGCCATGAATATCTTATGCACAAGTTCTCCCCTTGCAGGATCATTCAAATCCGTAAAAGTCTCACACACTGACTCTGAAGAAACAGTGGTATCAAAACAACACCTATAAAAATGTTGCTCCACGTTTCTAAGAGGAAGACCAAAAATTCCTCACGACCGGTGGAGTGGGCAGTCTGCCACCCTAGGTCAGAGACCCAAAGCCATGACTGACTAACTCACTATGGAAAACTAGGGAGCATAGAGCACACACTAAAAGTTCCTAAAGGAAAATCAAACAAACGACTAACTAATTGGAAGAACAGTTACACCAACCAACACTAGAGCAACTTACCGGTGCAAGTGCAACTCGAAAACGGAAGAACCCTCCGGGTATACTCTACAAAGTGTGGCCAGATTTATGTCCTAGGTACCGCGATATACCCCCGCAGTCACCTGTGTATGTCACTAGAAATATAGGCAACTAGGTTTCCAGCTCATGAACAGTCACCAGGTGTGTACATTCGACAGTTGGGTAGACCACAATGAGCAGGGTATCAAGCTCGAAACCTGCCAAGGGTATCGAAATCAAGTGGTATGGAAGACAATTGAGGACCTCGAATGGATTCGAGACCCATGAAGCTCTATGGAAAATGAAATCAACGGAATCCCAAGACAAACCCTCTATATGTATTATCCACTATGATTGGTCCAGCTTTGGAGGGGTTATCTTTGCTACCTTTCCGCACGTGACCTCATGTTTAGACCCTGTGTTAGAGTGGGGTCCCAGATAACTTTCACAATACTGGACTTTGACACTCCCTAACTCAGACTCCAATGTTTGATTTTAATGGCCTTGAAGAGTTTCCTCTCCAACCTAATTCAAGGCCCTAACCCTAAACTAGTTGGTTGACCCTACAAACATAAAAAGTCTAATGAATTTTTAATTATCGTTCTTTTTACTGGCTTGATTTACTCAAAAGGGTACAGTAGTGCAACTGATGGTGTTAAGACTCTTGCGAAAAATGATGAAACTTATATGAACACTGGCAAAGAATGATTATATTTTTTTTTTGTTTTTTTTTAATTGTTTTTTAAGATGAGAAGAAAAAACAACACTATGCTAATTTCTTTTCTTTTTCAACTAACAAGGCAAAGAAAATGCCAGGAAAGAAAGAGATCTAACAAACTATTTTTTTTTTATATTTTCTTCCAATCAAAGCAGAAATAACAAAAGATTCTAAAAGAAATTGATGAATGCACGATTCATGGCCACCCCTCGGCCATGAGTGGGAATTTTTTTTCAAAATGCAACTCATTTTTCTTAAAATTTCAAGCTAAAAATAAGTTAAAAAAACTAGGAAACAAAAAAAAACTTCAATGAAAAAGCAAGTTATGTTGGAATCCAACCTAGGCTAAAACTACTATGACAGAGACCAAGAACCCTGAGAGGTATAACTTTTGACAAGGAAAGGATGATTGCCTCTCCTTAAACCAAAACATTTTCTCAATAGGCACGCTGCTGACAGTTCAACAACCAGCGTGTGCACGCGAGATGTGCAAGGTCAGAGCACGTGTACACGCATGTAAACCTTATGTAGGCCACGTGTACCTCTGCAACTCTTCAAAAAATGAAATGACAAGCAATCAAGCACTGGCAAAGACTACTGGTATCAAGAACCAGAATCTCTTGAAGACTCACAAACTTACTTTGACAGAAAAAGAAAACAATTGAAGGAAAATTTCATAGAACAAAACCAATATAAGGTGAAACCTAAGCTAGAAAACTGCAAAAAACAGAGACTAGAATGAGTTCCAGAAAACCCCTAAGAAGGATTACTTCTGACAAGGAAGAGGATGGTTGCCTCTCTAAAAGAAATTTTCTAGAATCATACACGCGACTGACACTTCTTCAGCTATCGTGTACACACGGGCTGTGAGAATGTAGGGTGCGGGTACACATGTGCAGACCTTATATAGGCCGCGTGTACCTCTGTGGATCTCAGAAAAAAAATACAGTCAAGCAAAAAAACAGAGATAACTGGTATGGAAGATCAAAATCTCTGTTAGCTCTGACTTTTGCAGAAACTTTAAAAACAAGAAATGAAACCAGTTCTTAAAAATACCCAAGAAAAAACATTCCCAGAAACCCTAGATAATCCCCAGTATGGTCGCCAATTCTGTTGTGAGTGGGAAATCCCTCTACAGACTAGCACTTAAGATTTTATCATGCATGCATAAAAGACCTAAAGATTCCTACTTTCTACTGTCATCCCAGACCTAATCCCCATTATTCTTAAGAAAATACGTAGTTAAGAAGATCAAGTGAGCATACCTTATTTCGGGCGTTTGATATCGATCATTCTTCATGCTTGATCGCTCTTTGACTGCAGCTCTCCTCCCAAGGCTAACCTGCATTCACACAAGAAAAAAAAAGAACTCCACATGCATTTGATCTACAAATTAATGGGTTAGAGTTTCAATCAACATGTATGCAATTAACCATGAAAACCTCAAATGGTGGTACGGGAAAAGTACTTCTTTATTATTAACTTCAATAAATCAACTTACAATGATGAAGTCGACCACTGCTCCACGAACCTGGTCCTGGGCTCCTCTTCAACTATCCTCCAACTTATTTTCTCTATACTTATCTTTGCACAAGGATGGCTAAAGATTGGGACAAAGGGAATGCGCAATCGGGTATAGTTTCTTTACTATGATTCTCCTCCTCCAAATGGAACCCCTAACCCTTCTTTTATAGGCTAGAAGAAGCTAGGTATTTGGTCGAACTTCCGGCCATGCATGGCCGAAAGGTTTAGTTAACTTACCCAAAGTTGTGTGTTTCGTCAACAACTTTCCTTTTTTCATGCTTTTGTAGGTACACACGAGATGTCTTGGGTCAGCTAGCATGTACACGTGTGTAGTAATGGAGCAAGGTGCGTGGGCCTTTATAAAAGGGACTTTTAAGAAGAGTTGTTCAGTGTTTTGGCAAAGAAGGAATCTGAGATGGCCTGATGCCAGATAAGCATGTCTGGTGCAAATTAGGGTTATAACATTAGGTCATCTCATAGGAGACAATATCCTTTGGTCGTCGCAATTTCCACAACATGTGACACGACGTTTTGGGGGTCCAAGATTCATCACCATCTCTACGACAGAATGTCGTGCGCGCAACAAAATTATCATTGCAAAATGACCCAAATTTACTAGTGTGTCTGATAGTGAGGATGAGTCTGATGAAGAGGAGAGTGGAGTTATCCACAACATGTAGTTAATCCACAGATATATTGAACAAGCCTTTCATGCACAGAATTAGGAAGTTCTCTCACCTCTTGAGGAAGGCCTCAAGAAAGTCATTATTACATCTATGAGTGGAGTACCTAAATTCAACACTTTTAGAATGAAATGGGTGGTACAAGGGAAACATGCTACTTTGTTGATTGATGGAGGAGCCTCTCAAAACTTCATTGATGTTGCTATGGTGGAGAGGAGGTGCATTCCTACAGTATATTTTGAAGGATTTTTTGCAGAAGTAGCAGGAGGAAGCAAATGGCTTGTGACAAATACATCCCAAAGATGATTTTGATTTTTGGAAGGTATACCTTGACACAGTATTTTTATGTGGTGTACATTCCATACACCAATATTATATTGGGAGTACAATGTCTTAGCACCTTGGGACCCATCACCACCAATTATAAAACCATGGATATTTCTTTCACTACAGAGGATGGGAGGAGAGTCACGCTCAAAGGAATGACAGGGGAGTCACATAGAATTGCGACTACCAATAAGATGTATGTCATATTCAGACATGAAGAGGTGGCCTATGCAGCTAAATGTTTTATTATGGAGACAAGAAATGGGGTTCTCAAACAATATCCTCCCGACATGAAAATAATCCTTCATAAGCACAAAAAGGTGTTTGAACCAATATATCCAGGTCAACCGCCAGATAGAGGATTTGAACATATTATTGAGTTGGAGGAGGGTGCTAAACTAGTAATAACCACACCTTACAGGAATCCTAAGAAGCATAAATATGAGACATAAAGCACCATCAAGGATTTTCTTCCATGGGACATATCAGACCAATCTCAAGCTTGTTTGCATCATCATTGGTACTGGTGAAAAAGAAGAATGGGACTATGCACATGTGCATAGATTACCAGACCTTGAACAAAATAACCATCAAGAACAGGTACCCCATCCCTAGAATTGATGAATTATTGGATGAACTACATGGTGCATATACTTCACAAATATATATTTACACTATGTCTATCATCAGATCAGGATGAGAGAGAAATATATAAATAAAACTACCTTCATATATCACTTTGGGAATTATGAGTTTCTTGTGATGCCCTTCGGCCTCACTAATGCTTTGGATACCTTTTAGTCTTGTATGAACCATGTGTTCAACAAGCAACTAAGAAAATACTTTCATGTCTTCTTTTATGATTTTTTGAACTACAGTAACACATGGGAGAATCATCTAAGACATGTGGATGAAATCTTGAGAATCATGGAGAAACAGTCCTTATATGCCAAAGAATCTAAGTGTGAGATTGGTATGACTGACGTTCTCTACTTGGGACACATTATTGGAGCAAAGGGGGTACAGGTTCATCAAGAGAAAATACAAGCTATTTTTATTGGCCCACTCCTAAGATGATTATAGAACTTAAATGCTTCCTTTGTATTTGAAGCTACTACATGAAATTTGTCAAAGGCTTCTCCCAACTTTGCACACCACTGGTAGATATAACCAAAAAGGAGGAATTTTCTTGGAATGATGTTGTGTAGGTTACATTTGAGAGGATGAATAAAGTAATGAGTAATTTCCTTGTACTATCCCTACCTGATTTCTCTCAACCTTTCATACTAGAGTGTGATGCATCAAGGGAAGGAGTTGGGGTCATCCTTATGAAGAATAGGCATCCTATTTCCCATGAGAGCCACAAATTGAGGGGTCCTAAGATTCTCAATACCATATATGATAAATAAATGTTATCCATAATGCACAGATTGTCTAAATTCAGGAAATATTTAGTTGGAGAAAAATTTGTGGTGAGGACTGACCACAATAGCCTCAAACATTTTTTTGGCCAGAAAGACCTTAACGAGAGGCAATGAAAATGGGTAAGAAATATCCAAGATTACAAATTTGATATAGAATATTTCAAGGGTAAGAATAATGTAGTAAAAGTTTCCTTATCAAGAATACCCTCAACGTATTCCATGACAAAAATATCAGTTGAATGGAAGTCCCAACTACTAGTGGAGTATTCTAAAAGCAAATTTGTATGTGATTTGATGGATGGAAAACTACAGGATGACAGGTACAGGTTCATGAATGACATCATTTATTACAAAGGGAGGATCTATCTAGTTCCAGAATCTTCATTTGAAATAAAGGTGCTTCAAGCATTCCATGACCCACAAGTGGCAGGACACCAAGGATTTCTTAAGACTTATAGGAAAATAAGAGAAAGGTTCTATTGGAAAGGACTCAAGGGATACATCATGCACCACATCAGGGAATGTACTACTTGCCAACAAAATAAATATGAACATTCTCATCCAACAGGGCTCTTACAACCACTTCCTTTACAAGAGAGAAAATGGGAAAGAATATCAATGGAATTCATCACAGGTGTTCCTTGAGCACAAGGTAAGGATTGTATATTCATGGTAGTGAATTTTCTAACCAAGTTCAGTCATTTTTTTTCCATCTACATGAACTACAGTGCATCACAAGTGAATGAATTATTCTTCAAAGAGGTCTTTCGGTTACATGGCTTACCTAAGACCATTGTGAGTGAAAGGGACATCAAATTCATGAGCATATTTTGGAAAGGATTATTTATGTTGGTGGGCACTGATTTGACTCCTAGCACTAGTTACCATCCACAGACAGATGGGAAAATAGAAATTGTAAACAAGTGGGTGGAGGGATATCTTTGAAACTATGTAGCAGGGAAGCAAAAGGATTGGGTCAAATGGCTTTACCTGGGTGATTATTGCTACAGCACCGCCCACCACATGTTTATTGGTATGTCCCCTTTCAAATCCTTGTACAGTTACGAGCCTCTTACTTTTGTGGATATTTTTTTCAAAGATAGCAGTGCTCCTATGGAAAAGGAGTGGATACAGTTTAACCAGGACATCCTTCGAGAGCTCAAAGACAATTTTCATAGAGCACAAAACCAACATCAATTGTATCTTGAAAAAAAATAGGGTGGAGTGTACTTTTGAGGTTGGTGACATGGTGTACTTAAGGTTGCAACCCTACAGGAAATCATCTATCAAGAAGAGTGGTGTCGAGAAACTTAAATTATGGTTCTATGGACCTTATGAAGTGCAAATAAGAATTGGGGAAGTTTCATACTAACTAAAATTTCCACCAAGGAGTAAAATTCACAATGTTTTCCATGTATCCTACTTTAAAAGAGCATTGGGGAAACATGTGACAACCAATGTGAAATTTCCACCAATTGATGAAGAAGGGAATCTATTCTTGATTCCAGAAGACATCATAGAAACCAGGGTGAAACAACTAAGGAGCGAAGAATTTAAAGAATATTTGGTTAAATTGAAGGACTTGCCTATAGAAGATGCTACCTGGGAAAGTGAGTAGGTATTACACCAAACAGGATCGACATTACTTGTGGGCAAGAAATTTCTAGTAGGGGAGATTGTAATATCCCCTTCTCTTTGAGATGAGAAAATGAGGACTTAGTGGTCTAGCTACCCCTCTAGACTATAGTCCAAGGTGAAAAAATGGGAATTTGAGGTGTGGAAATTTCACTAGGAGAACTAATGTTATATTATTAAAGTGACATGAGTTAAAAGGGAAAAAGGTTATGTAAATTAAAGGAAAAATTAAAATAATAACCTTAGCAAATGAAAAAGCAACTCAACAATGAATTATATGGTGGAGTTATAAAAGGAAAAGGAGGGCACCTCACTCCTCATTCTGGATTATTATTCTCTTAAGTTATTGAGCTATGCAACTTACGTTTTCAGGGTTTTGAGTAAATAAACCCTAGAGACCAGAAAGGAGTTGAAATGTCCCTCTGTTCCTGGTCCAAGCTTGGTCAAGGAGGTGAAATATTCCTCCCTCACCATTCTATTCAGTCTAGATCCATTTCATGAGATATTTGTGCAAGCAAGGCACATTTGACATGTTTTTTCCATCAGGTGGGGCACACTAGCTGAAGGAGAAGCATTTGATATTCTCTTTGGTGGTCATATTTTTAGGGAAAGTCATTACAAGAGTGATTCATCCCCATAGCGCCCTTTTCCATCATTTATTGGAGGTTTCCACTTGCAAATCTATTTATTTCTTCAGGAGGGAGAATCTATTGAAGGAGGGCACACCAGTCCTCTGAGGGAAAGTGCATTGGAGGGTTTTCTCAGGGAGTTTGGTCCCAAACTTGCTCCATAAGTCATATATAGCCCCTGATCTACATTTTGGTAGTATTTTTATGGGTTTTAGAGGTCATATTTAGGGAGTCCGAAATCTATAGCATTTCCATCTAGTGAGGAATAGTCATCCCTGACTATTCCTCATGTTATGAATTTCATAAAGTGTGTTTCAGAGATAAAGTAACACATCAAGGTATTATGATAAGACTCATTTTTTTATCTCTAGAAACAAAATAAATGGATTGGGTTGAGCATATTCTCAGTCCGAGGAGTATAACTTGTATTGATATCTTCATCCAAAAGTTCCTCAGAAGGTGGTCCCCACTAACACAAATGTATGAAGACACCTTCGACGATATCATGATGGCCCTCCAAAAGGAATGGTTATTTCCTAGCCCTGATGAGGAAAGTGAAGAGTCCATTGACAAGAAAGAATAAATCCATGAAAAGGAATACCAATCCCATGAGGACGATCAATAATTTACTCATGATTATATTAAAGACAATGAAGACTTGATTCAAGAACAAGAACAACAACTTAAGAGGTGAACCATTAGGAAAATGACCAAGAAGAACATGAGTTTCCTTACGAAAATGTTGAAGAACTAATCCACAAAGAGGCTACTCATGAATACAAAGCCTTGGTGTCTGCTCCTCCACTCGATGAATTCATCCAAGATTTCATTCATACTACAGAAGAAGAAGACAACGTGGTTAGTCATTTTCCTTTTCAGGTTTTTGATGATTCTTTGTTTTAAACCCTTCATGTTATAATGAAAGTGATGATATGGTCAACGAATATCGATGAGTTTGTACATGTTGGGAGACATAATTGGGATGTGATTTCTATGATGGAAATCCCATTTATGATATTGAATTTCATGTTAAATCATTTCCTTTACAACAACCATGTGTAACTACTACAAATTCAGATTTTTGGCAACATTAGGATGACATGATTACCGATTTTTTCAATCCACTCAAGGGTGACTTGTTGCAGAATTCTCATAATTATTTTTTGTCATACCTTGAGGAGTTTGATACATATCATTTTGAGCACTTGTATTTACCCTATGAAGAGACTTTTCAACCATTGTTGTGCTCTAATTTTGATAAGGGTGAGGACATGGCTTGCCTAGAGAAGAATTTTTGTGACGAGAATTTCCAACCTCCTCTGCTTTCATCTTGCCATTTTACTATAGATATGGTTGGGGG
This sequence comes from Picea engelmannii, assembly GCA_009831015.1. Lineage (NCBI taxonomy): Eukaryota > Viridiplantae > Streptophyta > Pinopsida > Pinales > Pinaceae > Picea > Picea engelmannii. The sequence goes on along the minus strand of WSFP011441300.1, from coordinate 4,582 downwards.
TTCATTTCATGATGGTCACTTTCCTGTCAAGTGGAGTTTTTTCCAACCTTTGGCTTGGTGTATACCTTTTCAGTTTCACACACAAAATAAACAATCCTTTGGTTGGGAGAAAACGTTTTTCTATAGGCCTAGTTTCATCCCTTACCTTGGACTCTCTTTTCCCATAGACAACCATATAACTTTCTATAGGTTCCTTCTCATCATTTCTTCTCAACCTTATGTTGATGGCCTTGTAACTGAGGATGAGGATATTCCTTTGCCTAATTATCTTGGCCTTGTCTTAGGATGTATGGAGAAGGGATGTGGTTCTACCTCTTTGTATGATTTTGTCCCTCCCTCCTGCCTCTATGAGTTATATTTCTTGATTGACTATGATATATTGTATGCTCTAACTCATGTTATTTTTTTGCTTGACTTGTTCTTGTTTTGGTTTATGATGAAGCACAAAGGTAGAGGTTGCAATACAATTCTAGCATGGTTATACTAGTTATATGATTATACCTAGTAGTGAGACTAACATCGATTAGTGTAGGTAGGTAGGAATTTGCATCTTGCATATCATTTTATATATGTTGCATATTTCATATCATGATAATAGAGTTTCCATTTAGCTTAGATTAATTTGCATACATGTATATGATTCACATGTTCCTTTCTTTTCATATTGCATCATTTCTATATCATACTTACATGTTTTTATCAACATGTCAGAATAGAATTTTTCTTTTATCATTTACTTATGGATTTGATCATTTTTATAAGCACAAGGGGTGATAAAACCACCCTAGGCACTCTAACATTTTTCTTGACTATGTAGGCACAGGTCGTGCCAAAGATGTTGAGGTTCTCATGTTCTCTATGGTGAGCACATGTCCCTGAGTAGGAGCCTAATGTTACCCCCACACACTAGGGGTAATTATGGATATCATGTCTTGAGGCCCAAAGGTAGCAGACATGGAGTTTATAGAGCCATATTGAATATAATACCCTACAGGGTCCCTCCTATTCATTGATGCACCACCATACATCACCGACAACAAAGTAACATCCCTCACATCGGCCTAGCCTCGGAGGACAACAAGCCTTGCTCCATGAGGCAATAATATTGGTATCATGTTAAGTGTCACCCTAATAATAAAATCATTTGAATATGTTGCAAATAGTTCTTTCTTGATTACAAAATGTTTGATTGGAAATTATACTATTTTTCTTATTTAACCTTGGTGGGTGTCAGTCCCTCCTAGTAAGTTGTCACCTTCGGGAATAGCGGGATATTGGGGGGTTCCTTGAAGAGTCATCATACATTCTCGATCATAGTTATCACTTTCCATACTTATTCCCTTTCATCCCCTCATCTTTTGTCACTTTCAGGTGTACTGGACTAAGAAGGGATTGTCATTTCATGGGAAGAAGGCCCTGAAGGCCCAGAGGGAAATGTAGCTGGAAAAAAATAAAATCTAAATCACAACCTTCTGCATGTTCACCCAAGAGTTCTTAAGAACAATGAAATGTTTCTCCTAAAATAATTGAAAGACCTGCAAAATCAAACTCACATTATATAGATTTCCCACCTATTGAGGTGTGTACACATATGTGTTGTCCCTTTCTTTCCATGCATATGGAACTATATGTACCTCTAGCTTCAAGTGACGTTGTGGTACTCTTTTCTTTCCATATCTTATAGTACCCAATTGTTTTGGACTTTAATTAATTAATGGCAATAAATGGGCTTGGAAGAAAGGTTGCATTAAAAACATTGAAAACAAAGGTGCAACACACCCTCTACAAAGTCATCCATAAATCAGACAATATGAACCCTTCTATGTCATGAACCCCATGCCCAGAATTTTTACCCCACTCAACCTCATAATCATACATGGCTTAGATGTGTTTCCCTTAGGAAACACCCTTGACTTGGGGATTGACTGGCCAAAAAGGATTCCTTGACACCCCTCCCATACCTAAATTTGACAAATTGTATAAGGTCTTTGAGAATTTGTTCAGTTTGAAAAGGGGGGTTTGATGCATATGTTCAGGTGGTTTAATTATTAGATGTGACTTACTTGGAAAGATTCTTGTGAATTATGAACCCTTGGAGGGTGTTATCACATAATCATGTATGAGGGGTGTTTTGCATTTGGAAAAGGCACCAGAGAAAAAAATTGGTGAGAATGTGGGTCAAAACCCACTTTCCTAACTCTGGAGGCCCGAGTGCATGATACTAAGGAGCAAGAAAATCTATGCGGCCAGGAATTGCGCACTCAAATCTGCAGCCGAGGATCAATTCCAGACCCCCTTTGTCATTCTACCTTTATCAAAGGGGTCGGGGGGGGGATTCGGAATGAGCAGTAAGGGGCGCCCAGATCTGGGCAGCTGAGATCTGTGCACCCAGATCTTCGACAGAAGTTTCGTTCCAGACCCCCCTTGATTTTCTTCCTTTAATGAGGGGGGGGAGGGGGGGGGGCGTCCGTAATGAGGTGGTTTTGAATGCGGGCCCCCTACTATCGTGACACCCTCTCGTGATGTCAGACCCCCTCTTGCCTAAAGCTTGTTATCGCATCTGTTACCGCCTTCACTTCCCTCTGCCATTTGTCCTCCACTCTGTATCTCACCTCCGCCCATTGCATCCTCCCTAGCAGATGGTCTCATCCCATCCTCTATTGCAGCCTTACATATGCCCCTGCATCATCACCCCACACCACTCCCACTTGTTTCTAGTCCCCTGTTCCCTCACCAGACGCATTTTGGTCACCTCATCACCTTCCCATGACACGTCACCTTGTCATCCAATGTCCTAGTTGTTGTGTTTCCATCCATATGGCCTCCCCCCATCTCATTCTCGCACCAAGCATGTTAAATCATCATTTCCTGTCCACCACCTATTCACCATCTTATGTCATGTGCCCTGTGTTATCTTCACCCCCGTCAGATCCTCATCCACGACTGCAGACTGGGCCTCCTTGTAGCAGTCCAGCGAAGAAGCAGCAACCAAGGTGAGTCTGTTGCGTTGTTCAAGAGAAGATTTCACAAAGAGCCTCTCAGATCCTGATGAATCAGTTAATGCAAATGTGGAAGGTGGGTGAGACATCATCTCCTTCCATAAATGGACAAAGCATAGAGGTGTCTGTCAGTCCTTTCTGATAGAGATCGTGTCTGACAGAAGACTGCATGGGCAATCTGCCCAACATCTACATGCGCAACCTGACAAGAGAAGTTGAGCAACGTAAATCCTTGAATTTATGACTTGATCGCGTCTTAGACAGTCAGAGCCAGTCTGAGTATATGTAGGCATTTTTGATATTTTTGTAGGTATCGATGGTAGAGCTAAGCTCCCTATTGTAATGTTTGGATGAAGCACTAGTTTCCCTAGTTATGTATATGTCTCTGATACCTCTTGTTTAATGACAAACAACTTCCTTACTCCATATTGTTTCCATCTAATAATTAAAGAGTTCATGATTGACTGATTCACATGAATCATTATGGATGTGTTATGATAGATGTTTAATTTTAACATTGTTACGATTTCTTTTAGTGTTCTCGCATTTGAATACAATAAGTTCTTGTGTTTAAGTTATTCCTCTTTGAGGTTGTTGGAATCCTGATGCCTACAACAGACCTTTACTTTTTCTCACCGAAGTCTTCTTCCTACTCACCCTTACTGAACTTACTGTCTGAAGTTAAACCAAGACCTCACCTCTTTATGCATAGCACAGTCCAGGATTCTGAGTTCTAACGATATTATTCTAAGTCTGTTCAGTTTCGATCACCCTTTATAAACAAATTATGACATAAACTGATGGGTATCAATCTTACTCCTACTGCAATCCAGGAGTGACTTCTGGTGATAACATTTATGGCGTCGTTATCGGGAACGAAGTTGAATATTTTCCCTGGGATTGAACGACATTGAGCCTCTGATTTTGAGGATGCATCAGGCATCAGATCCCTACAAGATTACTACTGTGCACCTAGCGACTCCATTGTAACGACTCCACTGTGGCGAACCTATTGTTTCAGTTGTGGCTTCAAGAGGTAGACACACGTGGTCTCATCCACAGTTGCCGCTAGTTACACCTGAAGAAGATTCAGAGAAAATTATTAGAAAGGGAAAGGCCCTTGAAGAAGGAGATTCAGTTGTTGAACTAGGTATTTATGATAGTTCTCATGACCCTCTTTTAGAAACTCCAGTAGTTGCTTCTCAGTTTCCTATCAAACCTCTTGTTGGAGTTTCTCGTTTTCTAAATTTTGGGAGTATTCATGTTGAGTGTTCTCCTCCTGATCTTGGATTAGAAGGAGAAAGATTTGTCACTCCTATTTCTCCCAACATTGCAACCTAGTCTATACCCAAGAATCCGAAATACTTTCCTACCCCAGGTTTTGAAACCCCTCCTTCTATTACTGTTCCTTCTGTTGTACCTGCACCAACCTCTGCTCCTTTGAGCCCTGTATATTTTTCTTTGAATCCTTCATTGTTTCCCTTTCAACCTGGAAGCGCAATTCCAGTCTCCCCTGTTCGAACTCCTTCCCCTCCTAGATCTCCTCCACCAAACATTCCTATGGCAGGAGAAACCCCCCCCCC
>WSFP011441292.1:0-20579 GCA_009831015.1 Picea engelmannii | reverse complement strand
TGCCTAGCACTTCGTTGGATGTACGATATCAAAGAGAAGCAACTGCTCGAAGCACAACTGAGATAATCAAGGCCATCGCCATGGAATGTCAACAACTAAGTGATCACAATGCCTAGACTTATGAGAGACTCACTGAGGATCCTAAATTAAAGGGACTGGAGTAACAACTCTAGGAGGAAAAGAAACAAGAAGAAATAGTACAGGCATAGTTGAATCCCCTATCAACAATTGAGAGGATGAAGTGATCCCAAGAACAGTGCATTGCTCAACAGTTGGTCCACACCATTCAGAGCAAAGTCATGGAAGTGACTCATAGTCTCAAACCAATACAGGACAAGGCTTGTCAACTTTTTGCGGAGATTGAAGGCCATGGAGTAGAACTGGAGAAATTCATCAGTACAAGTGAACAACGCTTGGAGGGACCTGTCAACAAAGCAGTTATCCAAGATATTGTGGAGAAGGAGGCTGTGGCGCAACAACAAGTTGAAGCAGCTCGAGCCAAGCTCAAGGATTTTGAAGCAGAGCTACCTAGATTAGAGTGAGTTGAGATGAGTCACAAGTGAGTGTTGGGGGCCTTTTGGCCCTTGACCAAGTTTTGAGCAACCTTGGCCATGATTGACCTATTTTGGGACTTCGACATGCTTTTGAAGGAGGAGCGCAAGTCGAAGCAGAGATCGCAGGATCTTGACCCCTTTTTATGGATTTTTGGGTTTTTGGCTATGTAACAAGTATGTGAATGTCAGCCCATGGGTTTACCCATGTTTAGGACCTTTTTGTAATGTATAAATAAAAGGCTAGGTGAGGTAATAAATGGGGGGGAAAAAGGTGTTTTGGTACCTTGTTAAGTGCTAAGTGCAAGTGTGGATTGTATATGCTTTGTTCATACTATGTGAGACTTGTAGGGATAAGTGCAAGTGATTGTAAGAGACTGTGGAAAGGATTTATTCTATAACTAGGGGGAAGGAGGATCTAGCGAAGTGTGCACATATCTCCTATCCTCTGCAGAGTAATATCTCATGGCTCCATGCATGTACAATACTGATATAAGGCAATAAAAGAGAAGAAGAGTTGGAGGACATAACTCTAGGCTGGGCATGAACCACGTATATCCTATGTTGTGGTTGCTTTTTTCTTATGGTTGTTCTCTTATTTATGTGATTAAATGCTTAGTGCACTGATATATGCTTAGAAGATTCTAATATGATATATTAGTCATGAATAATGTGAATGAATGATATATCTAATATATGTTGATGTACTTAGTGCTTGAATATATCAGATCTGTGTGAATACTGCACTGCTATGTTATTAGGGTTTATTTGCACTGTAACTAACATTGGATATTAATGAACTATAACTACTAAGTGCTCTGTAAAGGTGTTGTAATCATAGATCGGTGTCCTAGCTAAGGTTCCAGACACTGGAGTCTTGCAACCACCCCTACCTCTACCTCGGGTGAGACTTCATTTGCTTCACAAGTGTTGCCGAAAGGGTCGATAGTTAGGGTTTTGTTGGTTCTCTCTTGAGCATTGAACCCTGGTTCTGCCCCTCTGCCGACATAGTCTATAGCAAGGTTTCTCCCACACCTCCCCCTCAAATTCTCTGGTTGTCGTGCGTGACCCCTCTACGCCACATTTGAGTCTGGTCGACAAGATCTCATCAACCTACATCATCAACGAATCATGTCAACAATAATAATCAATCATCATAACATATAATCATATGTACAAATTTCATATCAACAACAATCAAACCCTAATAGTTCACTCCCTGACTCGATTTGGAGTTGAAGGGGTTTCATTGATACCTCTGCATCCTTGAGGTCCAAAGTCCTGCACATTCAAGAGAACCCAGTCAATAACACCTGTCGATGTCAATACAAAAAAATAACATATCATCATATCCATAATGCCTCATAATCATAATCAAACGACCAATAGTATAATAATTTGGATCACTTGCAAGAAAGTTTCCTCAAAGAATAAGTTTTCTCAGTGTGCGCAAGAGTGGGATGTTACATACACCCCCTCTTGGTATAAAATTCGTCCCGAAGTTTCACAATATATAAGTGATGAAATAAGTGTATCAAAATATCATAATTCTATCTATCAAACAAGAATGGAAACTACTAGCGCATATCATATGGATCCTTCCAACTTGCCAAGTGCGGACTATAGTTGTCCCACTGGACCTTGGCCTGATCTACTGTTCTACGCCATAGTTGTCGAATGCGATGGTCCAGGATGCAGATTGGCTCCGCCATGAGCACACCCTCGTCATATACCTGCAAGAAAATCATGTCAATAACATGTGTAGGATCACTAATATAATGTCTCAAAACGGATACGTGAAAACATCACGCATATGCCTCAAAGAATCAGGGAAGGCTAGTCGATAGGCCATGAGCCCCCCTTTTTCCAAAAATCTTGAAAGGTCCCATGAACCTAGGAGATATTTTAGAACCCTTTCCAAACTTGATCGAACTCTTATGCAGTTTCACCAGCAAGAAGACTCGATCACCAACTTCGTAACTACGTTCAACACAATGTGCATCGGCATAACTCTTCTGCCGATCCTGCGTTTCTTTGATCCTTTATCTTATTGGTTGCATTTGATCTTCCATTTCTTGGATTGCTTCTGGTCCCACCAGGACCCTATCTTCAATCCTATCCCAACCCAAAGGCATCCGACATTTTTTCTTGTAAAGAAACTCGAAAGACACGATCTTAATGGTGCTTTAATAACTGTTGTTATATGCAAATTCTACCAGTGGAAAGAATTCTTCCCAACTCTTCTATTGGTCCATCATGTACATGCGCAACATGTCCTCTAATATTTGGTTTATTCATTCGATCTTCTTGTCTATCTCCGGGTGATACCCAGTACTAAAGTAAAGTTCAGTTCCCAAGTCCTCTTGGAAAATATAACAACATCATCCTGTAAACACTGATCCTCGATTGGATATAATCCTCTTAGGCACGACATGCAGCCTCACAATCTCACTGACGAAAACTCTAGCTATGTTAGGTGCCTGATACGTTGTACATACATGAGTAAAATGATCACTCTTTGTCAGAGTGTCTACTACCACAAAAATCAAGTCATGTATCCTTGCCTTCAGTGGAAATCCAACAATGAAATCCATTGAAGTGACCTCCCATTTAAATTCATGAAATGCGTGTGGCTCTAGTAATCATACTAGATGTCTATGTTCAACTTTCACCTACTAACATTCTAGACATATGACCACGTAGTTGGGTATGTCTTCCTTCATTCCTTTCCATAAGAATAAGGGTTTAAGGTTTTCCCTCATCTTCGTGACTCCTAAGTGAACCATGTACACTAATCTGTGAGCCTTGTTTAGGATAAATATCTTCAACTCATCATGGGGCGGTTCGTAAATTTGACTTTTAAATATCAGGAATATTTCGTTGTGCATAGTAAATCCTTCAAATTTTTCTACCATCATTGTGTTTTGTCTGAAAAATCCTTGACCTCTTTGTACCAGTCATCATCGCATTGTAAAGTTATAATATTTTCACGTATATTCGTTTGAAGAGGCATCACCGAAAATATGTCTAGTCTTCGACTCAACGCATCCACCACTCTGTTCAATGTCCCTTTTATGTAAGTAGTCTCGGAATCATACTCACTAAGCAATTATGACCAACGCCTTTGTTGTGTGTTCAATTCACTTTGCGTAAATATGTGTTGTAGTCAACAATGGTCCATTTTTTTAACTCGAATTTTCATCCAATTAGGTAATGTCTCCCAACTCTCATGGCATAAACAATGGCTAACAACTCCAATTCATGCATCGCATAGTTCTCCTCATGCCTTCTCAACTTCCTCGAGATGTAAGCGATCACTTGACCGTCTTGCATCAAGACTCCGCCTAATCCTTCCTTGGATGCATCAATGCATACCAAGAATTCTGCATCCATGTCAGGGACCTTCAGTATCGATGCCATTGTCAACAGTTCCTTGAGCCTCTGAAATGCCTCCGCATTTCTTGGTCCAAACAAACATCTTGTTCTTCTTCTACAATTTTGTTATCGGATTTTCTATCTTCGAAAAACCCTTGACGAACCTTTGATAATATCCCACTAAACCCATGAAGATATGCACTTCAGGGACATTTGTCGGTGCAGGCCATTCCACAATAGCCTTGAACTTTGTTGGATCCACGACTATACCTTCGCTGGAGATGACATGCGCTAAGTAGTGAATCATCGATTGATAAAATGAGCATTTACAAAATTTTCCATACAATTTTTCTCTCTCAAACACTATAGTCCCAAGCGCAAGTGTTCTTCATGCTCCTCCATTGTCTGAGAGTAAATCAAAATATCGTTAATTATTTCTTGGACGAACTTGTCCAAGTAGTCATGAAACACCTTGTTCATCAAACTCATAAATACCGTTGGGGCGTTCATCAATCCAAATGGTAAGACAATAAACTTGTTATGTCCAAACATCATCTTAAAGGCAGTCCTAGGGATGTCGTCCTCCTTAATCCGCAACTGGTGATATCCTAATCTCAATTCGATCTTTGAAAATACCATCGCACCCTTCATCTGATCAAATAGATCATTGATCCTTGGAAATGGATATTAATTATTGATCGTTTCTTGTTCAATTAATGATAGTCAATGCAGAGTCTCCACAACCCATCCTTCTTCCATATGAAGATAACCGATGCACCCCATGGTGACACACTTGGACATACGAGTCCCAAGTCCAACAACTCCTACAGTTGCATTCTCAACTCTTGTAACTCTGGGGTCGACATTCGATAAGGCATTATTTCAATCGGTTTAGTCCCCAGTTTTAGGTCTATGGTCAATTTCAAATCCCTCTCCAACGAAATCCAAGGTAACTCCTCAGGGAAGATGTCTGCAAACTCTCTCACCACTGGAAGAGTTTCTAGACCTTTTTCTACTCCCTTCTCATTTAACACAAGGATCACATAAATATTACATCCCTTTCATAGGATCTTCCATAGCTTTAAGGAAGAGATGAACCTCAAGGAAAACCCTTGGTTCTGACCTACAATCATGCGTCTCTTCCCTCATCATCGACCAATCTCAATCGTTTTGTCTTACTGTTGAGTATCACCTCATGTGATTCCAACCAGTCCATACCAATCACAATGTTATAAGACCCTAAGGTTGCAACATACAGGTATTTAGGTGCAGAGCATATCGAAGTATCTCCAAAAAATGGGCCTTGTACTCAAGCACAATACGAATGCCCTATCGCAAGGCATTGAACTCATTGAGCTGATTCTCAGTGAATTCTTCAGACAGATACGTCTCTTGGAACTATTCCTCAAACATTTCCCATGACACGTCTTCGACTACCATGTTCACAAGAGACATGAGTGTCTTCCACCATAGAAGGGTGCTCCCCTTTGAGTTGAAATACCTCCACACAGACCTTCATGCTAGAGGTATAGTCGCAAAGTGAAAATCACATCACCATATTCTCCAACCATGCCTCAACGACTATGCCATCTGAGCCACCAAAGAACTAGGGAAATTTGACCTTCTCGAGTTCACGGTGAATGCTACCAGTACCCACCGGAGCACGTGGTGGACCCTCAGGGGGTGTCGACGCCCTAGCCTCATCTCTGTCCAAATGACTAATCAGTGCCCCAGACATCCAATGAAAGGACCTCATCAGTCCCAACCACATCACCCACCACTATCTGTTCCTGCCCGACAACCTGTTCATCTCCCTGGGGGTTAGAACCCTCAGGCATGGATTCTACTGGGGGAATTGTGCCTCCTCTCCTAGCACCCGATCATCTACCTCCATGATGTCCTCTAACCATGATTACCTGCATGAATACAAGTCAACTTAATTAGAAACATTATAATCAAATATCAAATCAATGAAATCCGTAGTGATCCCAAGTCACGGGTCGAACCCGCTCTGATACCATATGTAATGACCCCAATCGTTACGACTACATGCAACAAAAATCAAGTGCACAATTTTTTATTTTAAGAAGGAACGAACAACGAAAATAATTAAAAACACAACTTGATGATGAACACAATGCACGTCGATCGAGAAATAGACAACAATGAATCAACATACTAGCACATCATGCAATTGGATGAAACATGAGATAATTACTAGATAGATAAAAATGACTACACTCCCAACATAAGAAAGACAACTCCTACCATCTGAAGAACAACATCGACAATCTGACACAATGACTTTGACGACCAGTATCTAGAAACATTTACAGTGCGCAAACCCAAAGAATTAAGGTGTTACAAAACCAAATACCAACATTAATTACAATGGATGATACACCAACATCGGGAAGCACAAGACCTCGTCTAGGATATTGTTCACATCTATCCATCAGGGTGCGCAATGATCGCCTCATCAGGAATCATGCCATCACCAAGTGATAGGCATGACAGTAACCATGGCGCAACATAGAATTTTTAGACCTTAAACCAAAGCTAAATCCAGTGCACTAGTAGACCAAATTAGATGTCAACATACAATAAGACTGTACCCAACCACCCAAGAAACTAGTCGACAAGACACAAGGTGTCAACACTCTAAACTAAACTGCGTAGCTAAGCGAAGGATTCCTGGTTCCTACAAGGAAAACTAGTGTGGTGAAACAACTATTACCTACCACCAATTACAATTCGACTTAAGGTGCAAGGCATATAGTAACAAAAAATGGTTAAACTATTAAACTTTATGGCCAATAAAACTATCGAACCCTCAACCATTAATACTGCACAAGATATTAAACTATTACATCAACAAACCATAAACCAATAACTATTTATCATTATGTCTAAGTGCGAAAGAGTGAACCATTATCAATGAAACATTTAATCTAGTAATCTTTTACCCAAGCAATAAAGTCATTATTCTATTACCATCACAACATTTAATCTATTGAGGCAGAAGTTAAAGGATTGATGTGTAAGACAAATATATGAACTATTGCTATATAAAGAAAAACAATCAGTCTATTGTTTGCATAAGTCATAAGACATATATATAACCATGGACATATAAAAACAATAATTCTAAATGTAGTAAGGATCTCAAGCTTCATTGGATCCATATCTTTTAAAAAATCTACAACATTTAATCTCTGCCAACAAACCACTGTGTATTTATTTTAAGAATAAAATTTAACTCTTCAAAATTAAGTCTCTATTGGAAAATTCGTTTTGTAATTACATTAAAATGGAATTTAAGACTCTACAAGTTAAATCCCCGTCAGAAAATTGTTGTGTAATTACATTTAGAATGGAATATAAAACTCTACAATTAGTCTCTGCAAACTAAGTCGCTACCCAGTGCCATTCACCATCTAGATTCGATGTCTTTTAACATCACAATGTAACATTGTCCTTCAACCTCACAATACATATGCGGTCTTTTAAATATATCTCTTTCAATGGAATTAACAATATAAAGAATTTTAAAAGGAATTAATGATACAATTCGTTGTCTATTTAAAGGAATTAATCATATACATATTATTGTCTCATTAAATATACATGTTGTCTACTAAATATGACGTGTTGTCTATTAGAAGATTGAATCGTTGTCCATTCACACAGGATATCGTTGTGTCAATAAAAAGAAACTCAGTAATAAAAATGTGTAGAGATATATATCAACTCGCAGCCTTATTATTAAAGAAAAACACATACCTTTCATCCAAAAATGAAGCCATACAATTACACACACAATGATTAAATAATTCACTGGTAAATCACCATGAATTGCGCTGGTAAAAACATAGGTAAATCACATGAATACTGGGTGGTAAAAACCCAGGTATATCACATGAATTTTGCTGGTAAAAATGCAAGTACATCACAATGAATATTGGCTGGTAAAAACGCAGGTATATCGCAATGAATACTGGCTGGTAAAAACACAGGTATATCACATGAATTTCACTGGTAAATCATGGTTCAATAAAGGGTTGGGTAAATCATGGTTCATAATAAAATAGGTAGTTCGTGGTTCAATAAAGATCTAGGTAAATCACATTCAAATAAAAGGGTAATTTGCAGTCAATGATGCAATAGTTCGTAGGGTAAAGAAAAGTAAAATCGCAGTCAATAAATGGGTAAATTCGTAGTAAAAAATAGATGGCTAAATAAACTCTCATACAATACTTATCCATTATATCGCTACACAATACATCTAACATCACTATCAATAGATTTTCTATCCATTAATATTATTTCCACGCATTAATAAATCACAGTCCATTAAATCGTTGTTCATTAAATCGCTGGGTAATATAAAATATGAAGTAGAAATTCACTGTCTATAAAGTGTACTGTCTATAAAATATAAAAAATGTTGTCTATATTCACCTATTCATTGATTACAATTCACATATAATCCGCTGTGGTTTATCAAAATGGAGACACAAAAAATTCGCAGACACATCATAAATAAACAAAGACATTAACATATTAAAACAATGAGATTTACCGATCAAGGAATTGGGATTCATCATCCAAAATGAAGAGTTTTACCATACAAAATGTAGAAGAAATCAAGCACAAGAAAGTCCAATACCAATCACTCGACCATGAATCAATCGAAAATGAAAGGATACTCATTCACAAGAAGGCACAAGGATTAGAGATCAATCAGAAAATAAAAAATGCAGAGATAAGAAAAGGATGATGGTTGGGTGTAATTTATCCTTCACTAATCATCCATGCACAGAAAAATAGGGCATTTGAATCTATAAGTGTTTAAACACCGAAGTAACGACCTTCGATTCATCTCTTGGCCGATTGCTCATGCATAGAATGATGAATAAAGGGATAAGGCATGGAAGATAAAATCACAATCTCTTCATAATAATCAATAAAACCCACACAAAGAAGTCATTGAAATCGGAAGTTGGGTTCGCCAAGGGAAATCCATTCACAGTACAACAAGCTATGGGATTACAATACCATAGGAAAGTAGATGCCATACAACTCATGGCAATGAAATCTAGCTGAGCATAGAGAAATAACATGCGTAAATTTAATTTCATTGCAAGTAACAACTTAAATAGGTGTACCTTAGCCAAACGTGAATGCTCAATAGTTTCTGTCCCCCGTGCACTCCATCCAACTCCTACTTGTCGATCGATGTGACCTCACTAGTATCTCCCGGACAAGGCTAGGGGTACTCTTCTTCCCCCTAATCCCCTCGAGCCGCAAAGGGGACACACACACAATACCAGAGAACAAATAGCACCCAACTCACCTCGCAAGGTCGAGATACCACTTGTTACCCGAGCTGAGTATCCCAACTCCCACAAGAGAAGTTCAGTCAAGACAAAAATTCAACAGCGTAACATTACGCATAAAGATGATATCCATACTCCTCCTCCTCCATCCTTTTTATAGAGTTTTCAAGAATTAGTTTCCCAAATTCTCATTACATTCTTTATTTTCATTTAATTAGTTAGGAAAAACCTCCCACGTACACATGTCTCCCAATCCCATAGTTGCACTAGAAATTAATTTTATTAATTATTTAATTATTCCTATTTCCCTCACCCACCTAAAAGCATTCCTAAACACGCTCCTTGGTGTCCCAATATTCACTTACAAATCTTAAATGACTTATGATTTACTAAATTCCTAGTTGAGTTCATAAAAAGCATGTTCCCAAGGCAAGATTCCTTACTAATTTAGGCATTCAACTTTTTCTTTAGGTTTCCCCTTTTTCTTTAAGTTTCCTATTTCTTTTAAGTTTCCCTCTTTTTCCTATTTAACTAAAAATTTATTTAGCAAGTGTAGATGAAACAATCATTTGCCCTTTTTCTTTTCTTTTTTACTTGAAAATTAATTTAGCAAGTGCAGATGAAATCACCATTTGCCCCGCTCACCCCCCTTTTTTTTACTAAAATTGAAATTAGCAAAAATAGATAAAAATAACCATATCGCTTTTTAAAATTTTAATCCTCCATCACAATTTTTACTTTAATAAATAAATTGAATTTATTACCCCCCTTCTTGTTACATGTTTAATTATGATTATTATTTTTTACCACACGTGTTACATAGACCTAGATTTTAATTTCACTAGGTTGGGCCACATCTTTATTAGGGAATTTTTTTTTTAAATCTTACTTATCAAATCATTCATTTTAAAGCCAACTAGGTTTATTTCACTGACCCGTTGAAATCGAGACGTACCCTTTAGGATGCACTACGTGCCCCAAGGGTGGCAATCAACTCTTCCATTTTTCCTTGCACGACGTGCCCTTCAGGACCCACTACGTGCTCCAAGGGTTCCACTTGTCTCTTTTTGTTTTCCTTGCATGACGTGCCCTTTAGGATGCTCTACGTGGTCCAAGGGTGCCACTAGCCTCTTGACTGACTTGGTAGACATAAAAAAAAACCCGGTGTCAATACTCTGCCAGGTGATCTTGTGGGAGACTAAGGGCCTCTAAGTAACAAGGCCCCTACCTTATTGCACCACCCTTAGAATCATCATGAGCGACTATCGCAGTCTGCCCTCACGGCATCATGGGTCTTCTCAAACTAGGTAATTGTTAACCTACAGTTCGAGCCACGACGAGAGTGATAAAAGGATGCGGCAATGTTGCTCCCACACCTCTCCCTCAAAGTCTCTGGTTGTCGTGTGTGACCCCTATACTCCATATGTGAGTCTGGTCGGGAAGCTATCGTTAACTTGCATCATCAATGAATCATGTCAGAAATAATAATCAATCATCATAACATCTAATCATATTTACATATGTCATATAATCAACAATCAAACCCCAATAGTCCACTCCCCGACTTGATCCAGAGTCTAAGGGTTTTCATCGATGCCTCTTCATCCTCGAGGTCCAAAGTCTTGCACACTCAGGAGAACCTAGTCAATAGCACCTGTCTATGTCAATACAAAAAAATAACATATCATCATATCCATAATGCCTCATAATCATAATCAAACAACCAATAGTATAATAATCTGGATCACTTGCAATCAATTGTCTTCAAATAATAAGTTCATTGAGTGTGTGCAAGAGAGGGATGTTACATACACCTACTCTTGGTCTAAACTTTGTCCCGAAGTTTCATAGTATATAAGTGATGAAATAAAGTGTATCACAGTATCATAAGTCTATCTATCAAACAAGAATGGAAACTACACGCTCATATCATATGCGTCTTCCCAAGTCGTCGAGTGCAGACTATAGTTGTCCCACTCGACCTTGACCTAATCTATTGTTTGATGCCATAGCTATCGAATGCGATGGTCCAAGATGTGATTTGGCTCCACCATGAGAAGACCCTTCTTAGATACCTACAAGGAACTCATGTCAATAACATGTGTAGGATCACTAATACAATGTCTCAAAACATATACGTGAAAAACATCGTGCATACGCCTCAAAGAATCAGGCAAGGCTAGTCGATAGGCCACGACCCCCCATTTTTCCACAATCTATAAAGGTCCCATGAACTTAGGAGAGAGTTTATCACCCTTTCCAAACTTGATCAAACTCTTATGTGGTTTCACCTGCAAGAAGACTCGATCACCAAATTCGTAACTATGGTCAACATGGTGCGCATCGACATAACTCTTATGTTGATCCTCCGTTTCTTTGATCCTTTGTCTTATTGTTTGCATTTGATCTTCCATTTCTTGGATCGCTTCTGGTACCACCAGGACCTTATCCTCAATCCAATCCCAACTCAAAGCCATCTGACATGGTCGCATGTAAAAAAACTAGAAAGGTTCCATCTTAATGGTGCTTTGATAATTGTTGTTATATGTGAATTCTACCAGTGGCAAGAATTCTTCCTAACACATTTGTTGGTCCATCATGTACATGTGCAACATATCCTCCAAGATTTTGTTTGTTCATTTGGTTTCTCATCTGTCTCCAGGTGATACGCAGTACTAAAGTTAGGTTGGGTTCCCAAGGCCTCTTTGAAACTAGTCCAAAATCGTCTAGTAAACATTTATCCTCGATTAGATATAATCCCGCCTCACAATCCCATTGACGAAAAATCTATCCATGTCAGTTTCCTGATACGTCATACGTACATGAATAAAATAAGCACTCTTTGTTAGAGTGTCTACTACCAAAAAAGTCGAGTCGTGTCTCCTTTCCATCAGTGGAAATCCAATAATGAAATCCATCGAAATGACCTCCCATTTTGATTCATGAAAAGTGCGTGGCTATACTAGTCCTACCGAATGTCTATTTTGAACTTTCACCTACTGACATTCTAGACATCTCGCCATGTAGTTGACTATGTCTTCCTTCATTCATTTTTAGAAGAATAAGGGTTTAAGGTTTTCCCTCATATTCATGACTCATGGTTGATCCATGTACACTCTGTGAGCTTCATTTAAGGTCAATATGTTCAAATCTTCATGGGGTGTTTCGTAAATTTGAATTTTAAATATCAATAATTTGTCGTTGTCCATAGTAAATCTATAACGAACCTCCTTGTTACGGTGACAACCTCTTATAACACGTGCAAATTTTTTTTTTTGTGTGTGTGCATGTGTGCCAGGGTAACAAGACATTATACTTTGTGCCACCACATGACGATGAATCATGACACATACAACTGTGATATCAACATAAAGATCTAATATTCCCATCAACATCTGCCAACAATGAAAAACAATCAACCGAAAAAATAATTAAGATTGACTACCCGCCCGTCCTACCCTGCAATGGTTAGGACCTCCAAGACACATAAGCAATGCTCAAGCCCAGGTTCCCATCGATTTTAACCATTTAAGGTCTCAGGGCTGGCGACTGTTTTGAGGAACATGGAGGTGTCTACATCCCGCCCGACACTAGCAGACCAAAACTCAAATGCTAAGTCGACAAACATCAAAGATGATCGTTGCATGATAAGGTTCTATGAATCAACACACAACACATGAATTCCACGGTGCAAGAGAAATTGGGTTACTAAATCCATCATGAAACGACAAAAGTGTGAGTGCTATGAAATCAACTTATTTTAATTCAAGATGCAAAGGTAGCCAACAACTTTACTTCAAGTGTAGGATAAATCATTCATTAAATTCCACTGTAGCTAATACTTTAAATGAAGGTAGCATGGATGATGACCACCTTTAATTTTTAAAACAAAAGGCCTATAGCTTAAATCAATAGTTTTACTAAAGTGGTAGATGTGATTGTGCAAATTTTTCTTTTAATTCAATAATCAAGTAAAACAACTTAATAATGAAAACATTCTTAAAGTTTTAATTACTTTAAAGGAATCAAGCATGATCTAAATCAACCCTGAATGTCTACCTTAGGGGGTATTATCTATGGTATAAAATCTATTACCTTCTTAAAATTCCAAGGGTGTATTTAATTAATTAGGTGTTACGGCAGTTAAGCTACATAATTTTCCAAACTAAAACACTAAAAAGGGAACCCAAATTTTTGGGCATCCGCATAAGAGATTGTTTTGGGGGTGAGTCGAAGAGTTACTAAATTAATGCCACCTCTTCAAAGTAAGAGGGCTTGCATGGTAGAGTTAGATAACTAGAAGACTCCACTAAACAACGATTAAAACAATGCACAAATGCTATTAAACAATACCCACTAAAATTTATTTTAGGACTATTTCTTTTATTCTAATGTATAGATAGATTCGTTGGATTATTAGACTCTCAACGGCTACGATCAATCTTGACTTGCAAGGAATTATATGAATTTGCAAATAAAATAAAAATCACATTACTTTTTACCAATACATTAACTTTACCATAAAATAAATCTATATACATTTTATAATATGAAAACCTTGCAATAAAATAACCATCACATTACGTTGCAGTAGCATTTCATTTACCTATTAAATAAAAATATATTGGTTTGTCAATTACCATCGCTTTCTCATCTTATTTTATTTTACCATATCCTTATAGTAAGATTACAAAAACAGAACCATAATGTTACCTTTATATGTTATTCATAACCCTAAAAAAATTAGCGGCCAATCCATTCTGCTAAGCAAAAGGATAAAATCACAACAGGCAACAAGAACTAGCGGCTTTGTATGCATGTCAGAAATCAAAGGGGCAAATTAAGAGCACATGCAGGAAAAATCACGAAATCAAAGGCAGCTGTCAAATAGCAATTTTTAGGAACCGAATTCAATTCGACAACTGTCAAGTTGGAAAATTGTCCTGGCAACGTCATAAGGGAAACCCTCTCACAGCCGGACTTAACACGACCTGCCGAGATAAGGGCCCAGGAAGACCATTATACAAATCACAAGGGGAGGGCGCATACATCAATTACAGAGAAGCGAGCTCAAGCATTTTTCAAAGGAGAAATGGTATAAAATTTATTTCAGGATCGAATTAGATTGTGTTATTCCAGTTGCAAAGGCAAAAGAATGGTTCCCACATAGATTGCAAGGGCGAAATAAATGGTTTTTAGTTTACAGTTGCAAAGGAAGCTATCCAACCATTACGTAAAGAATTCATAGGGGTATTATCTATGGCTATGCGAGTATCTTTGCAGCCAATACAGAGGCACGACCTGGCAGAAGAAAATGGCCATACGACCATACCCAAAAGCAATTCACCGATGCAATATTAACATAGCCATTGTAAAAGAACAATTTTGCAGAGGAAAAGTTCATATAGGCAAAATGAAAATACAACCGTAGGGGTAAAAAAAAATAATTTTCCAATCAGGTGCATCAGTTAAGGATAAAATCGTTGGTTAATTATCAATAAAAATCCACGAATGAGGAATAATAAAATCCAATGGCATTGGCAGAAATTCCCAAGATATTAACGAACAATATGCTATCAATGATGAATCACTTATGTTTGTTGAATTGTTCTGAATATCAGTCATTCACTGAATAATAAATTCGTTATACAATACATAAAAATCCCCGTCCAATCTATTTATGAATATGCAGTGAAGAAATAACTATCAATTGTTGGCATGCCAATTTCGGGGTCTCTCAAGAACAATGTCAGTCATTTAATTGTTGTCTCTTATCAGTCCTAGTTCTAGGAATGGTTTGGATGTTCATTATGAAGGGAATTTTGTGTATCATGGCAGAAAAAAAAATAAACACCCAGAAATAAAATTGTGGTCAACACGTGAAACAAAACCCAATCAAAAGATGCAGCGATAGGATGCCAAGAAGTCACATGGAAGAGGCACAGAGACAATAAATTAATCGCAGAGCATAATTTCCATGCATGCATAAAAACTCAGTCAAGAAGGTAATAATGTAGGAAGGAGGTAATGCAACACCAAGTTGGTTCATCTAGCAAATATATAACAAGCAACGATAAACTTATCCAGTGATTTGAATGCAGAATTAAAGAAACTTTTCCATCTTTAAAATTTCAAGGTCATGAGACTAGACAATCAACTACCTACTCAATACACATGCAGATCCTAATCATACATCCTACAACATTCTATCAATCAACAGAAATGTGTACCATTGCTTGTTTGCTTGCTCTGAGTGTCGTCGGAGCACTCCATGCCGCTCCTGCTCGCCGACCGTCGAGACCTCAACAGTACCTCCCAGTCAACGCTAGGGGTACTCTGCTTCCCCCATAGCCCCCCAAGCCACAAAGGGGCCACACACTATTCAGATGGTACATCTAGCTCCCAGCTCACCTCGCAAGGCTGAGCTACCACTCCTATCTGAGCTGGGAAACCCCAACTCCCCATAAGTAAATCAGTCAAGTCACTAATCCGGCAACGTAACGTTACGCCAATAGCCGATCCCTTTCTTTCTCCTCCTTCCTCTCTTTTATAGAGTTTTAGAACTTCCAATCTTTCCCTAAATCTCATTTAATTTAAGTTTTAAATAAAAATCTTCTAAAAATTTTCCATCGTACAAGTGTCATTCATCCCCCACCTTCCTCCAATAAATATTTTCTTTAATTTATTAAATTGTCTAAATCCCTCACCCACCTAAAGTTACTCCTAAATTTACTCCTAGGTGTCCCTAGATTCCCTTACAGGTTTTAAAGACTTTCCCTAAAAGGAAGTTGCTAATTTAGTTCAATTTAGAAGGTTCTTAATTGCAGATTCTTTACTAAGTTGACCTCTTTCTTTTTACCATAAGTTCCCCTCTTACCATTTTTGTTAGAGCTAAAAACAATAGTTGCAATTTAACCCCTTTTTCACTTTTATTATTAATTCAACATCTTTTAAAACTATCAAAAGTTAAAAATAATTACTTTCTTCTTTATATTTTTTTGATCCACCGATTTTATTTAGTTTCTTACTCTCTTCATTTTACCCCAAAATTTATGAAGACCAAATTATTACATAAGGTTTTTTTTTATTTTAAATTTTTTTATTATAATTTTATATAGATATTTTCTCAACGGTAGACAAAAACTTACCACTAGTGAAGTTTTTAGACTTAGGACTTAGATTATGAACTGGGAGACATTTAATTAGGGGAGTTTTTTTAAATTTTCTTAATCTGTTGATTGTCTTAGGGCCATCTAGGTTTGTTCCTTTATCATCATCAATGTGATGTGCCCTTCAGGACGCACTACGTGCTCCAAGGGTGCCACTCACCTCTTTTGTTTCTTTTGCGCGATGTTCCCTTCAGGACACACCATGTGCTCCAAGGTTGCCACTTTCCCTTTTGTTTCTTTTGTGTGACATGCCCTTCAGGATGCACCACGTTCTCCAAGGGTTCCAGTCACTTCTTGACTGATTGGTAGACATCAATAACCCCTAGAGTCAACACTCTGCCAGGTGAACTTGTGGGAGACTAAGGGATTCTAAGGAATAAGGCCCCCGCCTTATTCTGCGCCCCTTATAATCATCGTGAGCGACTATCGTAGTATACCGTTGCGGAATTATGGGTTCTCTCGAACTAGGTAATCGTTAACCTACAGTTCGAGCCACGGCGGGAGTGCTAGTGGGATGTGGCAGGGTTTTTGTCCACACCTCTCCCTCAACCTCTCTGGTAGTTGTGTGTGGCCTCTTTACTCCATATGTGAGTCTGGTCGGCAAGCTATCGTCAGCATGCATCATCAACAATCATGTTAGACATGTCCACATAATATCATCTAATCAAATGTACTAAAATCATAGTAAAATAATCAAACCCCAATAGAACAGTCTCTGACTCAATAAGGAGTCCAAGGGTTTTGTCGATGCCTCTGCATCCTCAAGGTCCAAAACCCTGTACACTCAGTAAAACTGAGTCAATAGAACTTGTCCATGTCAATGCAGTAAAACATCATGTCATCTATCATAGCGCATCATAATCAAGGACAAATGTTTTAATATCATAATAGTCAAGATCACTTGCGAGCAAGTGTCCTCAAGGAATAAGTTCTTTCAGTGCGCCAGAGCGGGATGTTACATACACCCCCTCTTGGTATAAACTTCATATCAAAGTTTCATGGTATAATAGCCAAAATAAGTGTATCACAGTATCATAAGTCTATCTATCAAACAAAAATGGAAACTGCTGGTGCATATCATATGCGTCCTCCCATGTCATCGAGTGAAGACTATAATTGTCCCACTGGACCTTGACCTGATCTACCATTCGACGTCTTACCTGTTGAATGCGATGATCTAAGATGAAGATTGGCTCAGCTGTTAGCGCTCCGTCATCCGATACCTGCAAGGAAATCATGTCAATCACATGTGTAGGATCACTAATGTAATGTCTCAAAACAGATACATGAAAAACATCATGCATACGCCTCAAAGAATTAGGAAAGGCTAGTCGATAGGCCACGGGCCCCTTTCTCTCCACAATCTCAAAAGGTCCCACGAACCTAGGAGAGAGTTTAGCTCCCTTCCCAATCCTAATCGAAATCTTATGTGGTTTAACCCGCAAGAAGACTCGATTGTCGACCTCGTAACTACGATTGACTCGGTGCGCATCGACATAACTCTTCTGTTGATCCTGCACTTCTTTAATCCTTTGTCTTATGGTTTTCATTTGCTCTTCCATTTCTTGGATCACTTCTGGTCCTAACAGGACCCTATCCTCAAGCCAATCACAACTCAGGGGTGTCTGACACCATCGCCCGTAAAGAAACTCGAAAGGCGCCATCTTAATGGTGCTCTGGTAACTGTTGTTGTAAGCAAACTCCACTAGTGGAAAGAATTATTCCCAACACTTTTGTTGGTCCATCACGTACATGCACAACATGTCTTCCAAGGTTTGGTTTGTTCATTCTCTCTACCCGTCAGTCTCCGGGTGATATGCAGTACTAAAGTTAAGTTGGGTTCCCAAGGCCTCTTGGAAACTCACCCAAAATCATCCAGTAAACACTGATCCTCGATCAAATATAATCTTCTTAGGAATTCCATGCATCCTCACAATCTCACTAATGAAAAATCTAGCTATGTTAGGTGCTTGATATGTCATACACAGAGGAATAAAGTGATAACTCTTCGTTAGAGTGTCTATTAACACAAAAATTGAGTCATGTCTCCTTGTCGTTAGTGGAAATCCAACAATAAAATCCATCGAAATAACCTCCCATTTTGATTCTAAAATGGCATGTGGTTGTAGTAATCTTGTTGGGTGTCTATGTTCAGCCTTTACCTGCTAACATTCGAGGCATCTGGCCACATAATTGACTATGTCTTCCTTCATTCCCTTCCAAAAGAATAAGGGATTAAGATCTGCCCTCATCTTTGTGACTCCTAGGTGAGCCATGTAAACTGCTCTATGAACCTCACTCAGGATCAACATCCTCAACTCATCGTTTGGCGGTACGTAAATCCGAATTTTAAACCTCAATAACCCATCGCTATCAAATGAAAATCCCTCATATCGTGGTACCATCATTGTGTTTTGTCTGATAAAACCCTCGACCTCTTTGTACCAGTCATCGTCACGCTGTAAAGTGAGAATATTCTCACGTAGATTTGTCTGAAGAGGCAACACCGAGAAGATGCGTGGTCTCCGACTCAAAGCATCCGCCACTTGGTTCACTGTTCCCTTTATGTAAGTAATCTCAAAGGAATACTCGCTAAGCAATTTCGACCAACGCCATTGTCATGAATTCAGGTCGCTTTGCATAAAAATGTGTTGTAGTCCACAAGGTAGTGTCTCCAAACCTTCAAGTCATATACGATGGCTAATAACTCCAAATCGTGCATTGCGTAGTTCTCCTCACGCCTTCTCAGTTTCCTCAAAATGTAAGCAATCACACATCTGTCTTGCATCAAGACTCTGCCTAAACCTTCCTTGGATGCGTCAGTGCATACCAAGAAGTCTGCATCCATGTCAGGGACCTTTAGTATCGGTGCTATTGTTAACAACTCCTTAAGCCTCCGAAATGCTTCTGCGCATTTCTCTGTCCAAACAAACTTCTTGTTTTTGTTCTGCAATTCTGTGATCAGATTTGCTATCTTCGAAAATCCCTCAACAAACCATCGATAGTATCCTTCTAATCCCAAAAGGATACACACTTCCGTGACATTCATCAGTGAAGGCCATTCCATAATAGCCTCGACCTTGGCTGGATCCATGGCGATACCTTCATTGGAGATGACATGCCCTAAGTAGTGAATCCTCGATTGATAAAAAGAGCATTTGGACAATTTCCCATACAATTTGTGCTCTCCTAGACACTGTATTACCAAGAACAAGTGCTCATCATGCTCCTCCATCATACGAGAGTAAATCAAAATATCATCAATGAACACTTGGATGAACTTGTCCAAGTACTTGCGGAACACCCCATTCATCAAACTCATAAATACCCCTGGGGCGTTTGTTAGTCCAAATGGTAAGATAGTAAAATCGTAATGTCCAAACCTCATCTTAAAGGTGGTCTTAGGGACATCATCCTCCTTGATCCGGAACTGGTGGTACCCTGATCGCAAATCAATCTTGGAGAACACCGTCAAACCCTTCATTTGATCGAACAGATCATCAATTCTCAGCAAGGGATACTGATTCTTAATCGTGGCCTTGTTCAGTTGACGGTAGTCGATGCAAAGTCTCCACGATCCATCCTTCTTTCGTATAAAAATAACCAGTGCACCCCACGGTGACACACTAGGACGTATCAGTCCCAGGTCCAACAACTCCTTCAGTTGCATTTTCAACTCTTGTAACTCTGGGGTCGACATTCGATAAGGCGTTCTTGCTATTGGTTCAGTCCTCAGTTTTAGGTCTATGGTAAAATCCAGCTCTCTCTCCGACGACATCCCAGGTAACTCCTCCAAAAATACATCCGCAAACTCTCTCACCACTGGAAGGTGTTTTAGACCTTCTGCTACTCCCTTCTCATTTAACGCAAGGATTGCATAAAGCTTGCACCCCTTTCGCATACTCTTCCATAGATGTAAGGAAGAGATAAACCTCAGGGAAACTCCCTGGTCTGTAATGTCCCCCACCTCTTAGAGAGGTAATGAGGAGACTCAGTGGCCTAGGCACCCCCACTAGGTCATAGTCTCACACTGAAGGGGGGGGAAAAGTCAAGAAGTTAAAATTTATATTTTTAAGTTGACTTAAGAAAGGAAAAGGAAAGGAGTAAAAGATAACTCAACAGAAGAATAGAAGATTAACCCTGGG
>ML869139.1:9860-20580 GCA_009831015.1 Picea engelmannii | reverse complement strand
TGAGATTAGAAGAAAAATCCATTCAGCAAAACAAACACACCTAGCACACTTATCTACAATTGAACCAAACTGTTTTGAAGAAGCCAGCAAGGATGAATTTTTGAATAAGGCCATGGATGAAGAATTGGATCAAATAGAGAAAAATGACACTTGGGAATTGGTTCCAAGACCAAAGAATAAGAATGTGACCGGCACAAAATGGGTTTTCGAGAATAAATTGAATGAAGATGGACAGGTTACAAGGAACAAAGCTAGATTGGTATGTAAAGGATATGCACAGATTGAAGGAATCGACTTTGAAGAGACATTTTCCTCAGTTTCCATAATGGAAGCAATCCATTTGCTTTTAGCTTATGCATGCTCCAAAAATGTTAAAGTATATCATATGGACGTAAAATCAACTTTAATGAATGGGGAACTTGAAGAAGAAGTCTACATTGAACAACCAGAAGGATTTCAGTTGTCAGAGAACACAAACTATGTGTAAAGTAAAGAAGGCCTTGTATGGTCTAAAACAGGCTCCTAGAGCATGGTACTCCAGACTGGATCAATATCTGTAGTAGGAACGATTCAGAAAAGGAAGTGCAGACAACAACCTCTACATCAAGGTAAGTCAAGTTGATATTTTATTAATTAAAGTTTATGTTGATGATATTATTTTTGGTAGTGATGATGAAAGGTTAAGCCAAAAATTTGCAAAAGACATGCATAATGAATTTGAAATGTCGTTCCTTGGAAAACTATCATTCTTTTTGGGACTTCAAATACGTCAAAGAAACCAAGGAATTTTTATTTCTCAAACCAAGTATATCAGAGAAATGCTAAAGAGGTTCGGAATGGAGAGGTTCCAAGTAGTGACACCTGGAGGAATTGCATAAAACACACTGAAGAACATTGTGTATCGGTTTCCAATATTTATACATTACAGGTTAAAAGTTATGATTACTTCAATTTAGGGTTGTTGACTAATCCAAAACTAAGCATGTGAGACTAAAGAAAAGTTTGATGAAAATGCTAGTCTCTTGTTGTTAAAGTTAAGGAAGGTTTGCAGGAATGTGATCATATACACCAAGTCTATTACAGAGCTACAAATCAGATTTGGATGATGAAATTGATGAGGAATTTTGGTTGAGGTACATGTTGAGTACATGGTTGAGACAAGTAGTTGATGAGTTGGCACATACATGAGGTGTATAGTTGATAATGTTGGTACATATTCATGAGTCATAATTGATGAGTAGTTGACACATGATTGGTACATACTTGGTACATGGTTGGATGCACTTGTTTATGGTTCAGTTTGATTACAGGTTGGTGCATGGTTGATGCACTTGTTTATGGTACAGGTTGATTACAGGTTGAGGTACAGGTTGATGCATGGTTCAGATTTATTGGTATAGGTTTACAGCAGTATATGTCACAGTGATAGTGTGGCAGTGGTTCCATCATTCTACTTCTACTTCAAGGTGGAAGGACGGGGCAAGGACAGGTGGTTGTAGCCACCTTCCGGTTGTAGCCAAAGAACATAGGGTTTGTATCCTCCTTCTGGTTGTAGCCAGAGAATTCGGGAGTTGGAGCTTTCCTCAGGTTGTAGCCTGAGAAACTAGGGGGTTAGAGTCTCCTTCCAGTTGCAGCTGAAAAACAAAAGGAAGTTGGTGCTTCCATTGAATGTAATTCTTCAAGACATATAAGAGAAAATATTTTGTGGTTTTCTCCCGATTTGGGTTTCCACGTAAAACACTGGTGTACTGTGGATGTGTGTGATTGTTTATTTCTTGCTGCTCATTATTGGATAATAATTCTACATTGATATAAAATTTGAAGAAAAATGATTATAATTACGCTATTATTGATTCACCCCCCCCNCCTCAGTAATCCAACATTTTTCACTCCTCGGAAACTTCCTCCTTCCCATCGTGTTCATAACCATTCCATTCTCCTCATCCTCGGAAGCCTTCCTCCCAATGTTTGTCCCTATCATCATCCCTTTTCCCAGAAAAAAGAAATTGAGAAAATTGTTCAAGAATTGCTCGTCACAGGCGTTATCCGTCCTAGTACAAACCCTTATTATTTTCCTGTGGTCATGGTACTTAAGAAAGAAGGATCTTGGTGCATGTTTCCTAACTTTCAATCCCTCAACAAATTCATCATCAAAGATAAATTTCTCATTCTTGTAATTGATGATCTCTTGGATGAACTAAGTGGTGCCTAGTTCTTTACTAAACTTGATCTTCATTTTGGCTACCACCATATACGTATGAAAGAGGCAGACATTCCTAAGACTGCATTTCGATCTCATGAGGGCCACTATGAGTTCTTGGTCATGCCCTTTGGCTTATGTGATGCTCCATCCAATTTCCAAAGCCTCGTGAATCATGTATTATGTCCTCTTCTCCATCATTTTGCCTTAGTTTTCTTTGATGATATTCTCATCTATAGTAAAATCTGGACAACTAATCTTGCTCATGTGGATCGACTTCTTCATCTACTCTCTCAGCACCAACTTTTCCTCAAACAATCTAAATGTGATTTTGGAGCCACGGAAGTCGAGTACTTGGGTCATATTGTTGGCAAGGCAGGTGTCAGGGTGGATCCTAAGAAGATTGAAGTTATGCAGAATTGGCCTCGCCCCAAGACTCTCAAAATCTTGTGTGGTTTTCTAGGTTTAATAGACTATTATCGCAAGTTTGTTAAGAATTATGGAAAGTATGCGGTGCCTCTCGTTTCTCTCCTTAAAAAGAATTCTTTCACTTGGACTCCCGCAGATGATTAGGCCTTTCAAACCTTGAAGGCATGTGCACCACTCCTATCCTAGCCCTTCCTGATTTCACAAAGACCTTAGTCCTAGAATGTTATGCTTTTGGGAGAGGAATTGGAGCACTCCTTATGCAAGATGGTTGGCCTTTACCAACAAACAACTATCAAAGCGACATTTGGGCCAATCAATCTATGAAAAGGAAATATTGGCCATTCTCCATGCAATTGATGTTTAACACCCTTTTCTATTGGGGAAACACTTCCAAATTAAAACCAATCATCAAAACCTCAAGTATTTTTTGGAGCAACGTCCTTCATCCCCAAAGCAACAAAAATGGGTGACTAAACTATTTGGATATGATTATGAGATCATTTACAAGAAAGGCAAAGAAAATGTGGTTGTTGACTCTCTCTCAAGGAAATATGAAGATGAAGGGTCCCTTTTTTCCCTCTCCTTCATTGTACCAGATTGGCTCCAAGTTGTTCACTGGGAATAGCTGTAAGACCCCAAAATTTTTCATTTGATCCAACAATTGCAAGTGAGTTCTCGAATTTCCCCAGGGTATTCTTGGCACAATGACGAGCTTCGCTACAACGGCCATCTGTATTTAAGTAAATAGTGACAACTTAAATCCACAGTGCTTTATGAGCTTCATTCTACACCCACAAATGGGCACTCAGGGTTTACCAAAACCTATGACCAGGTCAAACGTTCTTTTTTCTGGTATGGTATGAAACATGACGTTACACTTTTGTGGTAGAATGTGATGTTTGTCAACACAACAAGCAAGAAACACTCAAACCCCTGGCACACTACAACCGCTTTCGATTCCACCCGCTATTTTGAGGGATATCTCCATGGATTTTATTGTTGGCTTACCTACATCGGGCAATAAGTCAGTCATCATGGTGGTCGTTGATCATCTTTCCAAGTATGCTATTTTTTGTTCTTTTCAACACCCATTTACCGCCTCCATTGTGGCTCAACTTTTCATGGATCGTGTCTTCAAGATTCATGGCATGCCTCATTCTATTGTTTCTTATCGAGATCCCACTTTCACCAGCAATTTTTGGCAAGAATTGTACAAGTTACAGTGCACCCAATTGCATATCAGCACCACCTATCATCCCAAACTGATGGTCAAACTTTAAGTTGTCAACAAGTGTTTGGAAACATATTTGAGGTGTTTTGCATCTGAAAGGAAAAATCAGTGGGCTCAATGGTTACCACTAGCTAAATGGTGGTACAACACTTCTTACCATAAAACTACTCACATGCCTCCTTTTGAAACAGTATATGGCAAAAATCCACCTTTAGTTCTCCCATGCATGCCCGGTGTCTCGAAGGTCCAGGCGATTGACCAAACTCTTACGGTTCGAGAGGTTATTCTCCGTACCCTCAAAGAGAATTTGGTCATGGCTCAGAATCGCATGAAGCAACAAGCAGATCAAGGTTGCTCTGAACGTTAATTTTTTGAAGGAGACTAGGTGTTTCTTCGACTGCAACCTTACAAGCAGACTTCACTCAAGGCCGACCATTGTCAGAAACTAGCACCCAAATTTTATGGTTCGTATACAGTTCTCAAGTGCATGGGATAGTTGGCCTATTAGTTAACTTTTCCTGGTCATTTTAATGATCTAGGTGGATATCGGTAGCCACCCACCTATTCCATGAGCTCGAAAAACAGTTTTCCATCTTAGCAGTTTTTCGACAATTTTTCGAGTTCCAAAATTCTGGGGTCATTTTGAGGCCCTAAACAATGTTTTTTGGGGATTTGGGGCCCATATGAATGCTATGGACATTGACTTGGGCCAATCGAAATTCGTTCTTCTCGGTTAGACCTTTCCAACGGTGTATCGAGAGCCCCAAACGGAGATCGTATACAAAATTTATGCCCCTGGGAAGTTGACTTATCAACTACCCCCATCGGGGCCCGCAAACCTTTTGGATTTTCATCTTCCGCGGTTAGGGTTTTGGATTTTACTTATGTTAAAAAGGAATTTGGAGCCTCATTTTAACAATCATATTCTTGTGAATGAGAGTAGCCATCACATCTCTTCTCGGAGATAAGCTGCCACCATTCTAGTGCGTCTTTCACTCTATATTTTTACAGTTCTGTACATTTCGCACATTAATAGAAATTGTGTATTATTGTATCTTTGTGTTTATATCTCTGATATATTTATGTTATATTGTTGGATATCTGATACATCTCTGTACATTTCTTTATTATAGCTCCGCTCTCATTTCGTCCCAAAAATAATCCAGATTAGTTGTATCAGATCAGGCTGCTCTTGATCGTTTTTTAGTGCATGTCCCCGACGAGGGTCTAAGTATAGAAAGTTGGGTCTTGAGCTTGTCTCTCTTGAGGAAAATCGCTCTAGCACACCCAAGAAACCATCAATGACGAAAGAAAATAAAAAAGGCAGAGAAGACGATCCTATCAATCGGTTGCTTAAGCAAGCTCTCACGCGACAGAGGGAATTTCGCCCACATCCTTCAACACCTGTCGATAACAACAGGCGTGTCTTCATCAAGCAGCCACTTTGGAGGCACCTTGCCTTTTAATGTACAAGTCAATTTTTATATTCCCATATTTGAAGGACAGATAGATGCAGATGCCCTCGAAAAATGGTTAAAACTGCTAGAAGGTTATTTCTTTGTTCATAATTTCTCCGACAGGGAAAAGATCACCTTCACACTCCTCAAGCCTCTCGCCCATGTCAAAAATTGGTGGGAAACTTACTCGGAGCAAAGTTCCACAGAGGAGTCTGATATATATGGGGTCGAGCCCACCTGGGATTTTTTTGTGGATGCGGTAAAGGAACAATATTACCATGTTTGCAACTATGAGGATCAATACATGAGATGGACCACACTGCAACAAGAGAGGGGCCAACCAGTTCTAGAGTTCACCAATACCTTCGATACCTTGCACACCAAGTTGGGTATCAAAGACTCCGAACGACATTTGGTTCTAAAATATCCTGGGCTCTACATAGAAACATCCAAACTGAAATGGATTTTCTGGACATCTCATCACTCGGTGTTACTTATCAATATGTTGTTAAAATAGAGCAGAAATTTAAGCACCAGAACAAACAGGAGTTTGGGTCTGCAAATCCGCAACAACCGAAGCATGATAAATATGACCATAAAAAACAACCTCCCTATAACCAGTCTAAGCCACAAGAAAAAAAGGGTCTCAGAAAGACGAAGAATGACACCGGAAAATGGTGTGATTTCGACAAAAGCCTTTGGCACAACACCGATGAATGTCGCTCAAAATAGTCACTGGTGGTTGAGATCAAAGACAAGGAGTCGAACCCTGATTCAAAATTTGATTCATAAAATATTGATAGAAGACATATCATCGGCGTAGACCCCACTGTTATTGTTACGACTGTATCAATTCAACTGAAAGAACCAACAGATCCTGAAGAGGGGGGGCACCTTTTTCATTCACAAATGTGGGTGAAGGGGACCCCATTGCATTTTATTATTTATAGTGGAAGCCAGAAGAACCTCAACTCAACAAAGGTAGTCAAACAGTTGGGATTGTCGACAACACCACACCTGCATTCATACAACATCGGGTGGCTTCGCCAGGGACGAGACCTTCATGTTAACCAACAGTGCTTATTGTCATATGGCATCCATCCCTTCAAGGATGAGTTATTATGTGATGTTTCCCCACTGGGTGTCTGTGATGTTCTCTTGGGCCAACCATATATGTGGAAGCGCCATGTTGTTTATGAGTCTCGACCCCGTAGTGTCATTGTTACTTTGGGGGGTCATCTCTATAGAATACCATAAGTAGTTCCAACTATTGTCCAACCTAAACAATGCCACAAGGTAGTATCTCATACTACAAAATTTATCTTCTTCACAATATGTTCAAAGGTACACAGAAGGACACAACAATCACTGCATCCTCGGTACAAGCACCTTCTATCCAACAGAAGCAGATCGACAAGATTGAAATAAAGGGAAATGATTCTTTCTGCACACATTCATCTCATGTAACTAGACTCGTTAAAAATGTCCAACCCTTCCAGCAACAGGTTTGTGACAGCCTTCAACAACCTAAGCAACACAACTTCTCCAGTAAGGCAACTAGCTCACCAAGATTCAGATTCAGCAAGCGCTTCCCTCTCTCCCCCGGGAACTCAATGCAATGGAGACCATTTCTTCCTAAGGAGAGAGGATTTATTCAGGTGGATATCGGTGGCCACCCACCTATTCCACGGGATCGAAAAATAGTTTTCCATATTTGCAGTTTTTCCACAATTTTTTGGGTTCCAAACTTCTGGGGCCGTTTTGAGGCCCTAAACAACGTTTTTTGGGGATTTGGGGCCCATGTGATCACTACAATCATTGAATTGGGCCAGTTGAAAATCGTTATTCTTGGTTAGACCTTTCCAACAGTGTATCAAGCGCCCCAGATAGACATTGTACGCAGAAGTTACGTACCCGGGAAGTTGACGTATCAACTACCCCCATCGGGGCCCGCAAACCTTTTGGATTTTCATCTTTCGGGGTTAGGGTTTTGGATTTTACTTATGTTAAAAAGGCCTTTGGAGCCTCATTGTAACAATCATCTTCTTTCAATACGAGTAGTCGTCACATATCTTCTCAGAGATAAGCTGCCACCATTCTAGGGAGTTTTTCACTCTGTATTTTTACAATTCTGTACATGTCACACATTAATAGAAATTGTGTATTACTGTATCTTTGTGTTTATATATATGATATATTTTTGTTATATTGTTGGACATATGATAGATATCTATACATTTCTTTATTATATCTCCACTCTCATTTTGTGCCAAAAATAATCTGGATCATTCTAAGCTCCATCCTATTTTTCATGCCTCCTGGTTAAAGAAGGTTATTGGAACTAAGTTCCAAACTCAAACCAACCTTCCTGAGTTGGTGATCCAGGTGGATATCGGTGGCCACCCACCTTCTCCAACTGGCCCAAACCATGTTTTTGGCAATTTTGATAATTTACTATTTTTAGCAGTTTTTAACTTCCGTGGCCATTTTGAGGCCTTAAACGACGTTTTTTGAGAAAACGGGGAGCAACATATTTCGTAAATCATGTTTCTCACCCAAAAGTTGTATTTCTCGGATAGATATTTCCAACGAGCTATTGAGCGCCCCAAACGGAGATCGTATGCAAAAGTTACGCCCCTGGGAAGTTGACGTATCAACTACCCCCATCGGGGCCCACAAACCTTTTGGCTTTTCATCTCCCAGGGTTAGGTTTTTGGATGTCTAGGGTTTTTGGCATTCCTTATTATTGTAAAAAGGACTTCATAGCCTCAGGGTAATCATCTTCTCATGGATGCGAGTAGTCGTCACATCTCTTCTCAGAGATAAGCTACCACCATTCTAGCGAGGCTTTCACTCTGTATTTTACAGTCTCTGTACATTTATTTCATTAATAGAAATTGTGTATTATTGTATATCTGTGTTTATGGTTGCATCTCTGATACATTTATGTTATATTGTTAAATATCTGCTATATCTCTGTGCATTTATTTATCATATCTCCGATCTCATTTCGTGCCGAAAATAATCCGGATCAGTGGTATCAAAGCAGGTTGCTCTTGATCATTTTTTAGTGCATGTCCCCGACAAGGTCCGAGTATAGAAATTTGGGTCTCGATCTTGTCTCTCTTGAGGACAATTGCAATCACACACCCAAGAAACCCTCAATGGCGGAAGAAAAGAAAAACGATGGAGCAGACGATCCTATCAGTCTGTTGCTTGAGCAAGCTCTCATGCGACAGAGGGACGAAATGATGGAAAAATTTTCCCACATCCTTCAATGCCTGTCGATAGCATCAGGCGCATCTTCATCAAGTGGCCACTTTGGAGGCACCTCGCCTTTCAAGGTACAGGTTAATTTTGATATTCCCGTATTTGAAGGTCAAATAGATGCAGATGCCCTAGATAAATGGTTAAATCTGCTAGAAGGTTATTTCTCTGTTCATAATTTTTCAGACAAGGAAAAGATCACCTTCACACTCCTTAAGGCTCTCCCCCATGTCAAACATTGGTTGGAAACTTACTGGGAGTAGAGTTCCACAGAGAAGTCTGGAATATATGGGGCCGAGCCCACTTGGGATTTTTTTGTGGATGTGGCAAAGGAACAGTATTACCCTGTTGGAAACTATGAGGACCAGTGCATGAGATGGACCACACTACAGCAAGAGAGGGGCCAATCAGTTCCGGAGTTCACCAATAGCTTCCATGCCTTGCGCACCAAGCTGGGTATCAAAGATTTTGAACGACATTTGGTTCTGAAATACCGTGGGGATCTACACAGATACATCCAAACTGAAATGGATTTCTTGGACACATCACTCGTTGCTGCCTATCGATATGTTGTTAAAATCGAGCAGAAATTTAAGCACCAGAACAAATGGGAGTTTCGGTCTGTAAATCCACAACAACCAAAGTATGACGAAGACAACCCTGACTGGATGTCTGTGATGCTCTCTTGGGACAACCATATATGTGGAAACGCCATGTTATCTATGAGTCACGAACCCGTAGTGCCATTTTTACTCTGGGGGGTCATCTCTACAAGATACCAGAGGTAGTTCAACTACTGCCCCACTTAAACAGTGCCGCAAGGTAGTATCTCATACTACAAAATTCATCTTCTTCACGATCTGTTCAAAAGGTGAACTGAAGGATACTGCAACCACCATAGCTTCGGCCCAAGCACCTTCTATGCAACAGAAGCAGGTCGACAAGGTTGCAGCAAAGAACAAAGATTCCTTCTGCACACAGTCATCTAAAATAGCCAGACTGGTTAAAAAGGTCCAAACCTTCCAGCCAAAGGTTCGTGATAATCTTCAACAAGCTAAGCAATGCCACTTCTCCAACAAGGCAAGCAGATCACCAAGATTCATATTTAGCAATCGTTTTCCCCTCTCCCTCGGGAACTCAACGTAATGGAGACCATTGCTTCCTAAGGAGGGAGGATATTGTAATTTCAAAAATTGCCTTGTAAAAGTATATTGTAATTTCAGGTTTATTGGTACAGGTTTACAGCGGTATATCTCACAGTGATAGTGTGACAGTGGTTCCATCATTCTACATCTACTTCAAGGCGGTTGGACGAGGCAATGACTGGTGGTTGTAGCCAGAGAACATAGGGGGTTGTAGCCGGAGAATAAGGGAGTTGGAGCTTCTTTCAGGTTGTAGCGTGAGAAACAAGGGGGTTAGAGCCTCCTTCCAGTTGCAGCTGGGAAACAAAGGAAGTCAGTGCTTCCAATGAATGTAGTTCTTCAAGACATATAAGAAAAAACATTATGTGGTTTTTTCTCGCTCTGGGTTTCCACATAAAACACTGGTGTACTATGTATGTGTATGATTGTTCATTTGTTCATTGCTTATTTACTATGCAGTTATTGGATGATAATGCTACATTGATGTAACACTTGGATTATATGGTTAAAAAGGACTAGATTGTTTTATTATTGATTCACCCCCCCTCTCAGTAATCCAACAATTGGTATCAGAGCAGGTTCCTTCAGAAATCAGTTTAGCCACTGAAAGGTAGATCATGGAGAGAAACAACTTGTATAAAAATGGAATACCACGGTTCAATGGACAAAAGTATGCATTTTGGATCATAAGGATGAAAACATATATACAGGCACAGGGATTTGAAATTTGGCAATCAATTGTAGATGGATACACAACACCAACAGTTCCGCCAACAAATGAAAAAGCAGTGAAACTCGGTCAGAATAATTCCAAAGCTAAAAATGCACTTCTGAATGGTCTTAGTGAAACAGTATTCACCAAAGTTGCACATTGTAAATCCGCTAAAAAGATTTGGGACAAACTTGAAAATATTTATGAAGGAGATTCAAAAGTCAAAGCAACAAAGCTTCAAACTTACAGAGGTTAGTTCGAACAACTTAATATGAAGGAAGA
>ML869135.1:0-14482 GCA_009831015.1 Picea engelmannii | reverse complement strand
AGGCTCGGGTGACTTCTAGCCCTAACTCTTCCATGACAGTTTTGGGCATGAGGTTGTGAGAAGCCCCCGAATCCATCAAGCAATTGTGCAGTACCTTGTCATGTATGTTCAAGGAAGTGTAGAAGGGAGGGGATGAGTCATTCCTGTCTTCTACCATAGGACCTACAATAACTGCAGGATTTTCATCTTGCAAATTGATGGAGTCTGTGGGAAGGCATGATACCTCAGACTGTAAAAGCTCAGAGAAGTGTTTGTTGAACCCTTCATGTTTAATCAATTCGGTTAGGGGCACAGGGATTCTGATCTTTTTAATTTCATGCTCGAAATTAAAAGAAGATGTAAGCTTCGGGATTTCTCTTATTTCGGGAACCTGACTCTGGACTATGGGAGAGAGGGGTCGGAGCTTCTTACCTCTGTGACTGTCCGCTACTTCATTAGCAGGCTTCTCTGTTCTAGTGGACTGCTCAGGAACATCAGGTGCTACTGTCTTTTTCTTAGACCTCAGATCATACTTGCCTTGGCTACCACTAGCCTTGTCTCCCTTGCTCAGTTCATTTAGCTGATTGTCCATGAGAGACTCCTCGTATGCTGATTGAGTGAGATGAAGAAAAGGAGGAGTGTCTCCGAAGCAATGGATTTCAAGATCCAGCTCATCTGTTTCCCCCTCTTCTTCCTCGGCCATAAAATTGTTTTGAAAAGGGGCCTGAATTTTCTGGTCTTCTCTGTCTCTTCCCCTCTCTCTTGGCACAGTCGGGGAAGTAATATTGTTTGTCCTCCTGAAACCTTATTTATTTTTGGCGTTTTGAGGGCCCTTGTATGCTTGCCTCCCCTCCACCTTCATTCTCTCCATCTCTGCAGACAGAGACTTCACCATCTTGGTCAGTTCATCCACTTGAGGGTAGGGCACCGATGAGCCAGAAGTTGAGGTTTCCGACCTTCCCTTTCTTCTGTCTGCGTCGGCCTTGTTCCTTAGTCTATCAGCTGCTAATACATTGGATTCCACTTCTATGGCTGCATCTTGCATTTGAGCTAAGGAGGTGGCTCTTCTTTCTCTCAATAAAAGACAGAAATCGGGGCCAAACGCACTAGCATAAGAAATCTTGGCCGAGGCTTCCGAGGGTTTTATTTCAGCAGGAATTTTATTATACATCTTATTGAATCTTTTGGAGAAGTCAGAGATA
Organism: Picea engelmannii; assembly: GCA_009831015.1. Taxonomy (NCBI): domain Eukaryota; kingdom Viridiplantae; phylum Streptophyta; class Pinopsida; order Pinales; family Pinaceae; genus Picea; species Picea engelmannii. Next base: position 13,301 of record ML869135.1, on the reverse strand, counting down.
GACTCTCCATCCATCTTCTTCAAAGAACCGAAATCTGTCATGTAATACATGAAATCCTTCCTATCTCCTCACTGCCTCAAGAAAGCACTATCCAGGGCTTCGATCCCAGCAATAGATTCGGGGGCCAATCCTCTAAACCATTTTCTCACCTCACCATCCAGGATCTGGATGAAGACTCTCATCCAGACATCTTCATTTTCAATGTTCAGGTTGTCTTCATAACTGTAGAAAGCAGCCAGGTGCTCTTCCGCAGTTATGTCTCCTTCCCCAGTGAACTTGGGCATATACTTCAAGTAATCTCCAGCAGGGAGAAGATTCATAGGATGGGGTAGGATTAATGGAGCATATCTGGCAGCGACTATGGCGTCCATTCTATTTAGAGGGGGATTAGCACCAGCCATAGGAATATTAGGTGAAGGAGAAGGAGTTCGTGAAGGGGCTAATGGGAATGAATCTCTAAGTGGAATGGGAAACAAAAGGGGATTTAAGGAGAAGGCTAACGGGTTCAAGTCAGCAGATGCTCTTCTTTGTGCAAGAGTGGTAACAGTAACAAGAGGAGGAGTGGGGAAATATTTTGTGGTCCTGGGTTTATGCTAAGGTACAACTTCAGAGGAGAGGGGAGTGACAAGGGTTTCTCCCTCCAATCCCAGACCAGGAGGGAAAAACTCAGCAGGAACACTCCCGAAATTCAGGAAATGGGAAACCTCAGAAAGAGGTCTATTAAGAAACTGAGGAGGAGAAAATGGAGTTCCTACAAAAGGAGATGGCGTATTACCTGGTTCGGCGGTGGAAGCTTCTTCTTCAGAGGCCTTTCCTTTTCTGAGAACCACCTCTGGATCAGTTTCAGGTGTAGCTAGAGGCAGCTGTGGATGAGACCGCGTGTGTCTACCTCTGAAAGCCACAATTAACACGGCAGGTTCGCCACAGTGGAGTCATCACAATGGAGTCGCCAGGTGCACAGTAGCAATCTCTAAAGGCTCTGATACCTGATGCACCTTCAGAATCAGAGGCTCAATGTCGTTCAATCCCGGGGAAAATCTTCAACTTCGTCCCCGGCAACGGTGCCAGAAATGTTAGTGTCAGAAGTCACTCCTGGATTGCTTGCAGGAGCAAAGCCCAACACCCATCAGTTTTATGTCACGATAAATTTTAATGGGTGATCCAATGGGTAGAGACTCGGGGAGATATCACTCTAATTCAGGGACTGGGTCTGGTATGTGAGGAACAAAGGAGGTCTTGATCTAACTTGAGTCAGTGAGCTGATTTAAAGATGAGAAAGTTGAAGACTTAGTGATAAGAGTGAACAAACTACCTCAGGCAACAGGCCTTTCGACAGTTTGTAGAAGAAAAACTCTGAATGCAAGATCTTCTTGGTTCAGGGCTTTGAGAAACTGAAAAGGGGACTTGACTGGATCCTCCAATTCCAAGTCATTCAGCGCTAAGAAAATCACAGAGACCGATTAGTAACAATGCAACTATTACAGTGATCCAACCTACATCATCCTATAACAGTTGCAACTCGACTGGATCCTCCAATTCCGAGCTGCTCTAATACAATGTAAACAAAGATGTGAAAAAAACTGACATTCATAAGGCAAGAAGTCTCAAAAGTCCACACATAACCAAGAATAACAGTGCTTCATTAAAGCTTTACAACCGATAGCCTTGCTCAACCATCGATCCTTACAAAATACAAAAACTGAGTCTATATACTCAGAAGAATTCGCCTAACAGAGGCGTGTTTAGTCATCCAAAGCTTGGTGTCCCTTTAGCCAAATTCGGACATATATTCTTTGTCAGACGCCACCTTAACTGCGCATGGCTCCTGCAAGGGGAGTAGCTGAGCCATTAAATGTTGAGTTGGCGTGTGCAGACCTCTCTGGCTAGTCGAGGACTTGGCATGGACTTCTTTGGAAAAATGGGTACATAGGACCCTCTCGAGCAGATAGCTTACCAGACCCTCCATACCCTACACTTAATGAATGAGGAGAGGTTTCAACCACCCCTTCCCACCTTCATTTACTCCAAGCGAAAACCAGGACTGAGGTCGAATTAGATGGTACCTGGAGATCGCGATGATCCTTTCAATGACTAGACTCGACACCCTTGGCCCCTTTTGCACAGCTCTTTCTATTTTCCCATGTGATCACGGGCTGTGACCCTGCGTTTATTCTCAAAGGCGCTTTCGGTGTTCGCGAATAGGAAGGGGCTGATCCTTTCTTATCATAGTCGCGATGAGTGAAACACCGAGATGTCTTGATTGGGCGCCATGCGTCCCTCTCATATCTGACGGTTCTGAACTTACTCGACGATGCTGTGGGCCCCGGGTCCTAGACGCTCCTGGCACCTCGCGCATCGGGAATATGACGGAGCTAATCCTTGCGCCTCGGAGTCGCGATGGGCGAAAAGACGAGGAGCCTAATCGTGCACCAGGTGTCCCCCTTGGATGGACGACTGAGAATGCTTCGTGATGCTGCGGGCCCGACTCTGGGCGCTTTCGGTGCTTCGGGGTTCGGGGTTTCGAGATGTAGAATGACATAGAACCCTCACCCTTCGAACTCCTGAATGTCAAAAATTCGATGTGACTAGATTTCACGCCATGTGTCCTTTGGATGGACGACTGTATCCATTCTTGCATACAATATGGGCGCTATCCATTGCACTAATCTCGGCGCAACTTTGTTAACCGCGATTTCCCGCCGACCATCGATCTGCTCTTATGGATGAATCTGGACCGTCGACAACATAATCTCACCCGCTTACTTTCTTGGAAGCCTAAAATGAGATTTTTCCGTGCTGCGCTCGGGCGCTTCTCGTGCAACTTGCAGACCTGAATACTCTTGTGCCCAGGACAAGAAATGTTACTAATAGGTGGTATCTTATTTAGTTGATTTGGTTATGAGGATGTCACTTTTCTAAGAGATGAGGAATTGTAACATGTGTTTCCATGTGATACAGTGATGTGATGACTGCTACCTTGATTTCTATATGGCATTGATGTGATGTTGGTCGTCTAGACATCGGAGGAAAAATTGTCTCAAGCATGATTGCATGCAGATTTTTCTTACTCGTATCAATAATTTCATAAGGGTTAATCGACTCATATTGTTCTACTTTTGATATCATGAACTATGATGTGGATTAGAACATGATGTTATGTTTCTTATGTTAAGATAGTTGTTGTTAGTGACTTCTTTTGACATGCAATTTTTTAATACCATAATTACATTACTTTCGATTGCTATATTTAATCCAATAGTGTATTGTGGTTACCAACTAACCTATGTGCATGTAGGTTGAGAATGATAATTGAGGCCCACACTAATATTTTTCGAATGTTGGGAGAAACCCACCTCTTTATAGATGTGTGTGGATACCTATTTATCAGACCATTGACTCACGTGTGATCCCTTAGTTGTTAAATGTTAGATAGGCGAGGAATGTGGTCAGTGGGGAAACATTAATCAGTTACCTTTTTGGAGTAAAATGTATTTGTTTACTTAGCCTAGTGATTTAAGCCTCTTAGGCTACTTGTGTAACCCATCTAAAGGCCAACATGTGACTAAGTGCAATTCCTTAACCCTAACTACCATTTTGTGAGTAATTGTTATTTAATACCCATCTAGGTATGATTTATTTTTTTAGGTGGGAATGCGATTAAGGAGGTATTCTCAAATTTTCATTGAGATTCTATGTGAGCTAGGGTTTCCCTTGGTATGAGAGTCAAAGCCTATTAGGTTGTGAGTTTTTCTTGTTAATTGTGGGTTGGAGCTTGTGTCTATTAGAGGTGAGTTGGTGGGTATATGAGGGAGGGACTCCTTAGCCTTTAATTTGGTTGGTAGATGAGTGAGAAATTCCTTAGCCTTTGAGTTGGTTGATAAATGGGTACCTTTAAGTTGGTTGGAAAATGAGGTTAGAGAAGATACCAAATTCATCAACCATTGATTAGAGGTAGATGTTAAATGAGACCAACTTACCCTAATGGGATTACTGTTATGTTATATATTCAGTTCCCCATTTCACCCTAATTACTTTCACCTACTCACAAGTCAACATGAGGGGTGTTCTTATAGACACGAACACATTCGAGCATGGAAGTTAAGAGCTTGGTTCCCCAAGTTGTTGAGGAGAATACTCAAACCAATGACGATTGAGGCGCATAGGAGCACTAATTGCAAGAGACAACTAGTGGAAGAATATTACCAATAAGTTCTCTACCTCACTTTTGTCTTAATTATAATTATTGATTAAATGGTTGAAGAGGTTATTATCAAACTCTATGATATTAAAAAGGATCCTTTTAGTTGCTTGATTTAGTTTAGGTTTAGTGAACTTGTGCAATGATAACAACCTTACCCCAAGTCTATAAGATAATCATTCATGTCATGGGATTTTACCTATGCTTCCTTTCTATTTAATTGATCCTCCTCATTTCTCAGATATAACCTCAAAGCAAGGGCTCTTACACAACTTTTACGAGGAACTATCTAGGGATTTTTACCCGCGCTTCCTTTAACCTCTTCCTTGTCAGTGTATTTCATCATTAGGATTAATTCAATGATGTTTTCCAAATCCATTGCCCATGCACTTTTCATGAGCACTTTTGGGTGATTAATGGCATGGGGGAATGACCTTGATTTATTACCTAATGTGTCCTTAGAGCAAGGTGAGCATTGGAGGTCCCAAGGTCAATTTTGACTATAGTTTCTAGTTTGTTGTTATTGGAAACAAAGAAGGCGGAGAAAACAACATGGTTATGAGTAAACCCTAGATGCCATTCCTAGAGCTTATAGTTCTCTCCCAGGGGTTGTTCAATGATGTGAATATAGGATTGTTGTATTTTCTATGATAATCCTAATCGTGAAGTGACCAAAATAGGATGTTAATTTTTTCCATTCCAAAAATAAAATCTTATAAAAAATATATTTATCTTTTACTTATTTAATTTAACCAATATACCTTTCTCAACTATTCAAAATAATATTATTATTTTAACTTTATTACAGTTTATGTATAGACTCATGATTTGACTTATTTCATAGATATTTTAGAAGTGATTTGAAGTATGATGGAAAACATAATAATTATCAAAGGGTCTTTGATGCTTGATTTAACATTGTTGTGTACACAGATTATTTGACCCTTCATTCACACCCCTTGATAACCATTAACACTTAACCCTAGATGCCATTCCTAGAGTTCACCCTTTTCTCCTAGCGATTGTCCATTGAAGTGAATATATGGTTGTTGTATTTGCTATGATAATCCTCATCATGAAGTGACCAAAATAGGATGTTAATTGTTTCCATTCCAAAAATAAAATCTTATAAAAAATAACTTTGTATTTTCATTATTCAATTTAACCCATATACCTTTCTCAACTATTCAAATTAAAAGTATTATCTTAATACTATTATAGTTTATGTATGGACTCATGATTTGACTTACTCCATAGATATTATAGGAGTGATTTGAAGAATGATGGAATACACAATAATTATCAAGGGTATGTTATTCTTGAATCAACATTGGTGGGTGCAAAGATGAATCATTTGATCCTCGATTCATGCCACTTTATAACCACTAGCACTTAAACTCTAGATACCATTTCGAGAGTGTTGGGAATGTGTTATATTCTTTGCATGGTTATCTCTATTCATTGTTCATTTCACTGAGCACACTTGGAGGGGGGGTCGTAGGGGGCGCCGGCTAGGCCCCCCTGCCTAGGGGTTCGAGAGCAAAGCCCCCCCCCCAAAAAAAAAATCTGGGTTGTTTTTGGTCTGTTCTTTATCTATTTTGTGTTTTTCAGCTCATGGTTTTTTGGCCCATTGTAATCTAATTTCAATTAAGGAATTAAGGTTGTAATCTAATCCGAATTAACATATTAGGGTTTTGGATGCCATGAAATACCTATATTTTGTAATGTAAACGATGAATTTAATACAAGGAGAAAGATAGAGGTGTGGCTCCAAGGTTTGATGATTTTCTTGATTAAGAGTTTCTAGGGTAAATCTCTATGTACTGTGTGAATGACATTGTTGTTCTTTCTATTTTGCTTTAGAATTTGTATGCATTATTTCAATTTAAAGGTATAAAATTACACAGAGCTCATATGTCTCTCCTAGGGATTTTCTATTTATGTGAATACATGATTGGTGTATTTGCTATGATAATCCTCATCGTGAAGCAACCAAAATAGGATGCTATTTTTTTCCTTTCCAAAAATAAAGTCTTGTAAAAAATATATGCCCTTTCATTATTTAATTTAACCAATATACCTTTCTCAACTATTGAAAATAACAATATTATTTTAAAACTATTATAGTTTATGTATGTATACATGACTTGACTTATTCCATAGATAATGTAGGAGTGATTCGAAATATGATGGAATGCATGATAATTATCAAGGCTCTTCCATTCTTGATTCAACATTGGTGCATGCAAAGATCAATTATTTGATCCCCTATTCATGCCCCTTAGTAACCACTATCACTTAACCTTAGATGCCATTCCCAGAGCTTATCCTTCTCTCCTAGGGATTGCCCATTGATGTGAATAGAGCTTATCCTTCTCTCCTAGGGATGGGATTGCCCATTGATGTGAATATAGGAATTTTATATTTTCTATGATACTCCTCATTGTTAAGTGACCAAAATGGGATCTTGATTTTTTCCATTCCAAAAATAAAATGTTATAAAAAAATTGTTTATTTTTTTGTTATTTGATTTAACCAATATACTCGGGGTGAGAGAAGCTAGTGTGGTTCTCTTCATCCCTAGAGGATCAATTGAACTTACTTATTTTTGGATTCTAAGTCTCGAGCCACCAACAATCAAGATGAGTCATATGCTTTACGTCAAGGCTTGCTACACGTTGATGTCCATCACATTCAGCTACTTATCATCCTTAGAGACTCCAAGAACACTATTAGCACTTTCAGACTGGCTCATTACCCAAGGATGCATATTCCTGCTCCATATCCCAAAGAATTAAAATGGATATTTATAATGATATGCAAGAGGAATTGCTCCACAACTTGCGGCAAAATAACTCCATAGCCAACAAGCAAGGCAACCTAGCTACTAAGGAAAATATGGGGATCCTATCCATCAACATACGTCAATGCTTTCAGCCAATCCCATGAAGCTGAGTCACCTCTTGGTTTTAGTTTTTGTGTTGAATACGTATGGCCGCCAGCTCCTTCAGAAGCCATCAACTAACTCTTGGGTCCCCCTCGCCTATCCCATTTTGCAATGATTCTCTTGTCACCCCCTCGCTCGGCCTCGGGTATCCACATCTTCTTGTACGCCTCCTTTTGCTCACATCCAAGTGGAGTCATGTCACAACCCTCAAGTGGCTCCTTTAGCTCACACCACCTTAAATTCTTCTTGTTCGGTCTTGAGTTTGTGTATGGACTTGTGATTTGACTTATTCCATAGATATTGTAGGAGTGATTTAAAGTACGATGGATTACATAATAATTGTCAAGGGTACGTTGGTGTGCACAATGATGAATTTTTTTATCTTCGATTCATGCCCCTTGATAACCACCAACACTTAACTCTAGATGCCATTTCTGGAGCTCATCCTTCTCTCCTCGGGATTGTTCATTGATGTGAATATAGGATTGTTGGTTTTTCTATGAAAATCCTCATCATGAAGTGACCAAAATAGAATGATAATATGTTGTTTGTAATTCTGGAAATAAACTATGTATGAAGTTTTTGAAACATCCAACATTTCGAGTGGACACTCCACCCTTCATCAAAGATTGTTGAAGCAATAAGTATGAAAAGTGTGTTGGGGTAGGGGGTATATAAAGGTTAAGGTAATATGATTGTTAGGGAAAAAGATAGATATAGACGTTATAAATTACCCATTGTGAAAAAAGAAGGTCTAAAAAGTAACCCTACCAAGCTACACCTAAAAGGAAAATTGTTAGGAAGTACAATGTTGAATCGTCATTTGTTTGCTTTATCACAAGGATGGGGAAGTAAAGAAGAAGGATTTGGAATTGTATAGCTAATGTTTTCAAATACAAGATTTGTCATTGTTCTTTTTGTCATGTGTTATACATGATAACTATATTTAGCATGCAAATATACATGATGAATATAAAATGTTGAATCATTGTTAATATGCTTGTATGCATGGGAAAGGACGACCAAATAGATATCTATTAGATATTGATTTAGATAGTGATGGTAGTTCTAAAGAAAGAGGGGAAGGGAAAACATCAAGTAAGAGATTGAGATCTACTGGAAGTGGTAATTCGAGATCCACTGGAAGTGGTAATGTCAAAAGAAAATTTAAAAAATGTATGGATTTGTTTCTTGATGAAGTAAGGACATGCTCTTATTACAATGATATTGATGGAGACAATGAAGTACCATTAAGATATATGCATTATGTGAAAAAATGGGAACCAAACACACTTCTTGAGTTAGACACCAATTTTTGTATTGGTGGAAGAACATATTGAATTTATCCATTTAGTTAACATGGGCTAGGGATCTTTTCTGTGGATGGTGTAAACGTTCCATAAAACAATAAAGTTGAACTAATGGAGTATGTTGGCCCTATGTACACATATTCAGATTGGATATGGATGGTCCAATGGCTACCAAGTATATGGAGATATGGAATATGTGCAAATTACAACCAAATGAAAGAAACTAATCAAAATAAAGGACAAACTATATACATTTGGAATGCCACAAGCTTTAGGAAATGTTGCAAGGTTTATAAACAATTCACATCCTGGAAGAACAAATAAACGAACCAATTGATTTTTTGAGGGGGGTAATGGAAATAAAGTTGTGGTTTTTGTGGTAGAACCAATCATTGTGGGGAAGGTGTTGTTGATCAATTATAATTTGAATAGAATTAAGGAAATAAGTAATTGTGTTTTACAATTTATAGCCGTTATTTACTAATTGTGTTTGAATATATTTTGCAATAGTTTTATGTTATGTATATTTATCTAATTAACATATTGGGTTTATGTTGCAGGTTGATTTGATAATTTAGGCTTCTTTTTGTTTGTTTGAGCATTTAGGACAGTTTTTGGTTCATTCAGGGTTTTTGTGTATCACATAGTTGAATGGGTGAAAACCCTCTAGTTGATGGTCTACATAGAGAAATGGTTTCCACCTCCATGATTCCACCAAATTGGGATAAAATCCAACACATCGAGCGATATCTGTAAACATTTTGCAATCACAAACTAGAAGAAAATATAAAAATATGTGAAGCCATCGTGACTGAATTTCCATTGGTCCTTCTTTTGATCTTTATGTTTATTCAATCCATGTCCTCATCGCTACATCAACCATGGCCAATGGGAATAGAAAACCAATATAATTGTAGACATGATTTTGAATGCCCCTGCACCGATACATTCATCATTGCCAAATCAATCAAGTCCACCAATGAAATTCTTACCAGCCTCCTTGACACCTATTTTCCTATATTCAACTGGAAGAGCATGTTCAAAATAGAAATTATTATGGCTAAGCGGACTACCAGTACACCTTGGCATCATTTTGGCCTAACTATTCAACCCAAAGAAATGGCTCAATCATCAAGTTCCATCATGCAACAAAGTGGTGATACATCCATGAACATCAAACCCATCCCAACCTATGACTGTCGACATCAATTTCACTTTTGAAGATGCACGATTTGAACTTGTGCCACATTACGAAGAATATCAACCATGGGGATGCACTTGTGGGGAAATTGATTGTATATATTTTAATGATGATGTGGCATGACCCCAAGGGGGGAATATATAGGGTCAAATCTATATTATATGACCCTAGGGGGGCATATACGGGGTTAAATGTACATGTAAGGGGTAAATTTATATGTAATAGTGGTCAAACTAACAATAAAGGGGCTACATGTGCAATGATATTTAATAACATAATAAAGTTACTTTTAGAGAAGGCATTTAGTCTTTTCGCACCCACAATTATAACTAGCTATTAAAACAAAACACCAATTTGAAAAAAGAGTTGATTGATCACATGGTGAACCTTTTTGGTCAAGTATTCAACCAAAAGGTGATTTATTCTATGGCTAGGAAGTAATTGTAGACAATGTGGGTCACCTACCACACAAATTTAATACACTACCCTATTTATGAGCATCCTTCACTAGTTCTCCAAAGTGAGTGGGATGCACTAGTGGAGGACTCTAAAGAGAAGAGGATGAAAAAAGAGGGATTGAAGCTGAGAACTGGAGATCCAGAAAGGTAATTGCGATATAATATATATTGAATAAATATATTTTTCATTTAACATGGGCGACTAAATAACATTAACATGTGCTTCAAACTTTTTATAGGATTAAAGACACTTTGAATTTAGGCCACAAAGTCTATATTAGACAATGTTGGGAAACACAAAATTGGCCCAGAGGCTATGTTAAAGTACCATAATTTAAAAGCTTTCATCATTGAATTGTTCAAATATTATTTAAATCTAAGTCAAAATTAATTATGTTATTTTATGATATATAGTTAACTAACTTTGACAATACACCCACCCAAGGTGATCTAAACACCTTTAAAGGGGGATATAAATCCTTGGTGGAATTGAAGAAAGGTGGGGAACAAAATAATCCTACTGTGAACATGGAGGTAAATAAGTTAAATATATTTTGAATGGTTAGTTATAAATGGGTTCAGGGTTTATGGATTATAAAATATTTATAAATGTTATTGCAATTGCATGAAGAAATTGTTATGCATGATGCGTTTGATACCAAGGTTGTCGGTGGTGATCAACCAAAGGTTTCCCCTACTACCATGTGTACTACACCAAGTAAGTCTAGTCACAAAAATTATATGTATATATAATGAACTGCACTAAATTGAACATTTAATCAGTAATAGATTATATTTTTTTATGTTAATATAATATGGATGAGGTAACTTATAATGGTTTGATATTATTTTAGATGTGGGTCCTATTCAACAACATGCACATAGACATATTTTTCATTGTCAACAACAATGTTGAGAGAATAAGATAATCAAGAAGAAGACAACAACATCATAAATATGGACATGATGAAACAAAGAAAAACCTAGGAGGAAATAATGTAGTAGAAATAAGTTGTATGCTTGAAATACAATAACATGTAATTAGTACATTTGATTCTCTTTTGTGTTAATTTTGATTGGTATATATGATGTTCTTATTTTAATTTCACCTCTTTGCCACTATGATGTGTACATGCATTCTTTTATAATTAAATTAATTATGGAGAAATGAGAGTGATGTGTGGGGGGTAGGGGTCAGGGACCATATGAGCTTCCACCTTCTCGTGGTTGGTATCATCAATAGATAATAAAGCATTCTCAAAGCCAAGATAATCTCAAGGTAGTAATGAAACTACCACATCATAATCAAATTAACGAGCTTGACCCTTGAATAGTTTATACTTAGGTTTTCATTGAGTTCTTATGTTTTCTTATTTTTGTCATATGCATATCAAATTATATGGAAATGATTTATAAGTGAAGATAAAATCGTGTTGGTTAAATAAAATAATATAGAAAGCCTCCAATGGGTATTTTGGAAATCTTCTCAGTTGACTATTGTCTTTTCTTTAGGTAAGATTGCTAGTATTGGAAAGTGGTTTTGATTTGAGTATATTTTTTTAGACATTATTTTCTTAGATATGATTTTGTTTATTTCCTTGAAATTGACGCTTTGTTGCTTTATTCAAAATTGAAGTAAGTCAATTATAACTAGATCTAGACTTCAACTGCCTTGGTGGTGAGACATGTTATCGCATAGTTTATAGCTAGGTCAAATGGCTATAAGAAGGAGGCCAAGCTGGCGTAATAGGAACCTACCCCACCCAATGTCACCACGATGGGGAGGTTCTTTCTCTTTAGGGAGGTTAGGCCTAGGGGAGACGTCCCCGGTAACTTGGAGTTTTGAATAGGCTAAGGTTTAAAGGTCAAAGTAAAATTCCCCCTTCACAGGTCACCACCAAAAAGCAGATAGTCCAGCTAAACAACCAATAATGAAGTGTAGGCCCAAATGAGAACACCTGCCCGGAACAAAGCAACAACAAACCAATACATGTAGGCTATGATTCAATGGGTTAGTACTTCATATAACTATCTGATATCAATATATTAGCAATTATGACAATAGATATTGACGAGATCAATGTTTATTAATACAACAATGGAATAATATCAATTCATCAATAAATATCAAGATGATGTAGCGAACAGTGTATCTAATCAATCCCTTACTCAATAAATGCATTCAACCATCATCTAATTGCCCATAAAGAGAACTTGCTACGTCAAGATGAAATAACCAAGGATGACGTCAGCCTTTTAGGGTTAGTAGTTAGTTAGGGTTTCATTTAGAAAATAGTTTGAGAGTTTGTTTGACCACTATCACTTCAACGTTGGAGGCCTAAGATCAGTGCCTAAGGGTAAATGGAGTCAAATTGAGGGAGGACGCAAAGGTTGAAGGAAAAGACTAAGGACTAGAGGGAAGGGTTCTGAAGTGCTGCTATGGCAGGGTCCCAGAAACAAAACCCTAGCGGAAAGAGTCTCACTTTGGTGTTTCCAAAGCAAGGCCTCGTGCTCTTTCCTCCTTCCTTAGGTTTATTGGAAAAATGGCTAGCATAAAAGATAAATCAAGACACAAGAGTGTGGTGAGGGAGAGTGTTGCTAAAGCAAGGCCCTATCACCAAACCCTAGAATCAAGACGACCCTAGGTGTAGATAACCTAGGCCTGGGACGTCTCCTCCTTCTTGACTTTTAAAGGTACGACTAGCTCAGGGAGAAGAAGAAATGAGAGTGTAGCTATGGCTAGGCTCTTCCTCTCTTCTTCAATGGCTGAAAATTTCTCTTTTAGGGGACATGAGACAACGACCTACTTGTGTGTTTGTCCCCTAGGGTTTTAAATCAACAAAGTTTATAAATAAGTGCAAGAAATTAAGACTACAACCACTCAATCAAGAATTTTTGCAGAAAAACACTTACATATCATCATGAAATAGCATTGCAAACCCTAGTTGTAAACCTTCCTTCAAGAGAAATGCCAAAAATGCCAAGAAATGCCTTCCTTCAACAAGTGCGCCTCACTCAAAGAGAACAAATACCCAAGTAGGGTACAAAAATCAGATCTCACTAGGAGAGTGAGTGTTGTGTTATGTCAAAATGAGGATAAAACTCCTCAATATATACTGTATCAATGACCTTTAATTAATTTTAGGTCATAAAAATAGCCGACAAGGCTTTAAACCAAAATCATATT
>WSFP011441273.1:0-20581 GCA_009831015.1 Picea engelmannii | reverse complement strand
GCTCGATACCCTAGTCATTGTGGTCTACCCAACTCTCGATTGTATTCGCCTGGTGACTGTTCACGCGTTGGCAACCTAGTTGCCTATATTTTTTAGGGACATACACAGGTGACTGTGGGGGTATACCACAGTACCTAGGTTAGACATCAGGCCATGCTTTGTAGAGTATACCTTGAGGGTGCTTCCGTGTTCGATTTTCACTTGCACCAGTAAGTTTCTCTAGTGTTGGTTGTTGTAACTGTTCTTCCAATTAATTTAGTTTTTGCCTATCTTATCTTCTAGGGACTTTTTAGTGTGTGTTACTTTTGAATGTTTAGACTACCCTAGAGTGTCTTTTATCTTCTCACACATTGGAGGATCATGAGCTTCACCAGTCATGAAGGCTTCTTGGCCTGCCGCCGGTTACACTGGAGCCACCCCTGCCACCATTAAGGCGAAAGCTAGACCAACAAGGGTCTTTTGAAGAGACCAGGTTACAAGCAATTGTGCTCAACCAACATCCGGAGGAATCGACCATTTTGGACCTTGAAGCAAATTCTCTTGGCCTGATTGAAACCCCAACCACTGATTTCTTGGCACCTTTCATTGTACCAATTCAATTTTACAAGCGCTAGATAGTGTTGCACATAGCAATGGAAACAAATGTTGTTACTCCTTCTGGGAATTCTTCAATTCCCACTACGGTTGTCACCACAGGAGAGTTTTCACCTCCTAACCCACCATCACTGATCCAAGCCACCATGGTCTTGACTACCTCTACATCACACAGTGGTTCGATCCCATCTTTGGCGGCGGCCACAACCCCTTTCACACCAAGTGTGACAGGCCCTCCGTTCTCATACGGGATGCCTAGTTCGGGTACAAGTCCTGTACTTTCCTACTCCACTTTACAGACTTCAGGTCTAGGGGCAGGGAGCTCTAGCTCTCCTCTACAAGGTCACATGGGGGGCACTCCTGCTCCTTTTAATTCTTTCCCTTACGGAGGAGGTCATATCCCTCCTTCATCCCCTTCACTTGGTGGCTTGCATCAGCAATCAGTCGGGAAACCTACATACCATAGTTTATTTGGAGCGAGTCAAGGACCACCTTCACATAATATGCCAGTAGGTTTGACACCATTTTATTTGACTGGAACATTTGGTAACAACGCCTTCTCGTCAGCTGCCTTTCCGACTGGGGGCAATCCCAGTTTTGGACAATCTATTCCTATGTAGGGTACTATTCTTGCACAGGGGGCAAACCTAGGAACTTCTTCCACATTAGGGCCTTGGAATTCTGGGCAGGGATCCGTTCCCTGATCCAGAATGCCAATATGAGGTAATTATTTCCACAATCAATGGAACCCCGGACAAACTACTATGCCCATCCCCATGGGACCAACATGGGGCAACCCTTCCCAGAGTCCTTCGAATATAATGCATGCCCAACCATATATGTCCTATTTGGGAAATCATTCGATGATGTCTCCACATATGAAAAATCCATACGCTGGCCAGGGCCATGGTTTCTGCCAAAATCTAGGCTAGCAGCTAAACTTTTCCTGGCAACTTGGTGCCAATCAAACTCCAGGCCCCTTTTTCCCAGGTTATCACCAACAACCCAAACTACCCTTCCTGGTGACTTTGCACTTTCCAGATTTGACAAGGTTGTTGAATGATCCCATTTGTCATGATCTACGTTGGCCTCCTATGCCGATGAAGTTGCCTTCTGACATTCCAAAGTTCGAAGCCAAGCCTAACGAAGATCCAGGAGATCACGTGACTACCTTCCATCTTTGGTGATCATCTAACTCATTGAAAGATGACTCCGTATAGTTGCAATTGTTTCAATGTACTCTCATTGGGAGTGTCGTGAAATGGTACATTGAGCTCGATTACTCAAGATACTCTTCCTTCAGCAAGATGGCAATGGATTTTCTAAACCATTTCCAGTTACCTGTGAGATACGACGCTGGCATAGAGCTACTGGCCAATTTTGAACAGATGACAACGGACCATATCTCTGATTACATCCGAGAATGGAGATGCCAAAAGAGTCTAATCAAGGTGCCAGTCCCACTCCCATTCCTTCTTGAGTGGTTCCTTAAGTCTTTGGTCCCATAGTTATCCAAAGACGTTGCAACATCGGGAGTATTCTCTGAAGAAGACCCCATCATGAGAGCTCAACAATTTGAGCTCATCTATTCTCAGTCCGGTTTATTATACAACATCTTGCCAGATGTGCCACACTCAATACTATATAAAACTAGACAGAGAGATGGAACACATGCCGATGGTATTGTTGGTTTAGCACAAACAAAGCCCGCTGAGAAATTGACGAAGTAGCTGCAACAATTATCTATACAACACACAACGGCCAGCCAAACTACTACTTTGGTTGCTCCCCCTACCAAAACATCAGAGGTACACACAGTGCAATCGATTAACCCAAAGGCCACCCAGCAGCCTGAAGGAAAGAAAAAACAACGAAATAAGGGTAAGGGGGATAAAAATCCTACCGATAATGCTGGCGGGGACAACACTAAAAAATGAAAGGTGAGGTATCTATGCAACTTGTGCACGGAAGACCACCTGACCCATCTATGTCCTCGGCTTGCATAAGCCCAAAAGTTTGTGACGTAGCAACAACAGGCTGTGTTGAATAATCCATTTCAACATGGGCAAAATCTAACCCAAGCCTCTGCAAGCATGGAAGGGGGTAGCCAAGACCCCTCTCCACCTGCGAACAACCCCACATCTGCGAATGTATATATGGTGAGGGGTGATGCTTTTATATTGACTAGAACACATGAATATAGTAAACTAGGCACTTCTGAGAAGGGTAAAAAAGCTGAACTCCCATCTCCTCTACAGATTGAGAGGACGTTGAGAAAAACAATGACATGCATTCCCAAAGGTGCATTTAAAAAATCTTCTCATAACCCAAATGCAAGGGCCACCCAGAACTACTCTGTGGTGGAAGATTTATCACAAACCCCTTGTGCGATGTCCTCTTTGGAGGTCCTCTAAAGCTTCCCTTCCCAGAGGAAAACCTTGTTAACCACTTTAGGATCTTCCAAGAATTGTAATCTGGGTACAATCATGCTAGATACAATTGACTTAAAACCTCGTCTACCTTACCATGTAGCGTTTCAGAAAATAGTGGCTTATCCCACGAAAACTTTTACTCGGAATATCTTCCGCACGGTGGTTGATGAGGGTGCCTCGACATGCGTTATGTCGTTGGCATGTTGAAAGGCCATTGGACAACCTGTTTTGTCTCCGTCACCTACTCTCCTCATCGCTTTTGACAGTCGTTCGTTTCGACCACATGGTATCGTTCCTTCTTTCCCTGTGAAGTTAGGAGGGAAGACCGTGTGTGTCAAAGTAGAGGTATTCGATGCTCCCCTCGACTATAACCTCTTGTTAGGAAGGATTTGGACTTATTCCATGCAAGCTGTGGTTGCTACATTTTTTTGGGTCTTGTTGTTTCCACACGAGGGCCGGATAGTGACCATCAATCAATTGTCCTTCTCCAGACCTGACCCTGCTTTGGGGGCATCCACGGTCCTGATGATTGATAATCCTCAACCAGGTGTCGTAAACGTAGGGGTTGGTTTGTGCCCATCTTTGATGGGTACCTTCGATTACCCACCCCCTCAAGGCAATATCAAGTTTATATCCAATCACCATAAGGTTGAGATTTTTCAAGTTTCGTCATTTCGCACGACTTACTTCGACGATACGTGGATACTTCCTTCCCCGTTGGCCATGATGGATGGGACAGGGAACCCGGGCATGTCCATGCCCTTGTCCATAGTTGAAGTAGCATACTCTTTAGTCCAGCAAAATCCAGCCAACACTGATCCATCTTCTGCACAGGAGTTCGATCTGCTACTAGAGCCTATTTGGGCTCATGGTTCTCTCGCTCACACCGATTCATTAGACTTAGTCTTTCCCTCTGATGAAACAATAATTGAAGAAATGACTAGTATGGATAAACCCTGGGAAGATCTTCATCATAGATCATACTTCCTCCTAGAGTTAAGCCGAATTAAAGTGGGCGAATTCACTGTGACTATGATGGGAGATAAGTCTTGTCCTATTAATCCCTTAGCTATACATGAGGTTTATGCTGAGGGTAATATGGAAATTATAATTGAAACCTTACCAATCAATATCTCCCAAAACCATGGCATCGTGGAGAATGTCTTCGTCGGAGTGGACTGCTCCCCCGAAGAGATTCAAATATACACAGATCTTTTCAGAGAATTATGTGACATTTTTGCCTGGTCTTACAAGGAAATGCTAGGCGTCGATCCAAAAATAGTTGAACATGAAATCACAACGTATCCTAATGCCAAGCCGATTCGACAGAAGCTTTGTCTAGTTAATCCTAAGAAAGCAACATCCATTAAGGTTGAGGTTGAGAAATTGCTAAAAGTCAGGTTTATATATCCTATCCATTTGACCTAATAAACCCCGTGTCAGTCAATATAAAACAAGGCACAATTCGTGTATGTACCGACTTTCGTGATTTGAACAAGGCATGTCCCAAAGATAATTTTCCCACACCGTTCATCGACCAAATCATTGATGAATGTGTGGGTTCTGAAGCCTTTTCTTTCATGGACAGTTTTTCAGGATATAATCAAATTCAAATCAAACCCGAAGACCAACACAAAACGACATTCATATGCCCATGGGTTACATTCGCATATCGTAAAATGCCTTTTGATCTGAAAAATTCTAGAGCCACCTTTTAGCGGGCCATGTATTTTTCTTTTCATGACCTCAAGCATACAGTCGAGGCTTATCTATATTATTTAGCATCGTGATCTTGCAAGAGAACGAATCATCCCAAACACCTCCGACTTATCTTCGAACATTGTCGCTACTTTCGGATTCGCTTGAATCCAAACAAGTGCAGCTTCTGCATAACGTCAGGATGATTGTTAGGTTTAATAGTGTCAACAACAGGGATCATGGTCGATCCTCTCAAGGTTGAGGCAATAAGTTAGTTTCCCCCCCCGTGCACAATCCTTCAACTTCAGAGTCTACAAGTTAAGGCAAACTTTTTACGATGCTTCATCGCCAACTATGCCGAGATCACCAAGGGATTTATGTGCTTACTGAAGAAAGATGTTCCCTTTTACTGGGACGATGCGGCTCAATGCTCTTTCGACGCATTGAAACATGCCCTCACAACTGCCCCTCTGCTCCAACCACCTAACTATAACAAAGATTTCTTATTATATCTGGCTATAGCAAAATCAACCATTGGCATGGTTTTAGTTCAGGAAGATGACTTGTTCTCAGAATACGTGATCTATCACCTGAGCCGAGGCCTCGTAGAACCAGAACTAAATTATTCTCACATCAAAAAACTTGTGTTGGCAACAGTTCATGCTGTTCAACAGTCCTGTCATTATGTTCTGTTTCACAAGACTACTATCATTGTTGTCATGAACCCATTCCAGTACATGTTGACACGACGGGTAATAGGCGGAAAAAACAGTAGATGGATAGTCATCCTCCAGGAGTTTGACTTAGACTTCATTTCAACAAAGTCTAAAAAGTCAGTGGTCTTCGCAGAACTTATCTTGAAACTTCCGGTTGATTCAGGTGATGTTGTGCCTGAAGAATCGCCTATCCGGGGAGATATGTTTTTGATCACATCTTCGGATCCCTGGTACGGAGATATACTTATCTATCTCTAGACTTTGAAATGCCCCACCTCTGCTTCTCATGATGAGAATCAACGTATATGCCATCAGGCTAAGAATTATCTCATAATCGATGATACATTGTATCGAAGAGGTGTAGACTGCATCCTACACCGATGTCTCACTCATGAGGGAGCAGTTATCGTGCTTAACGATTTCCATACCAGAGCTTGTGGTGGTCATTTGTCTGGATTAGTAACAGTCCAAAAGATTCTACGAGCAAGTTACTTCTGGCCAACACTTATCAAAGATTGTATCGAATCGGTCAAGAAGTGCCATCCGTGCCAAATCTTCTCTCGAAAGATGAGGGCACATCCCGCTCCCATGTTTCCTGTCATCACAGTTGGTCCCTTCACCAAGTGGGGGATTGATTACACTACTTGCAACCCTCCTTCATCAAGGGGGCACCGCTATATCATCGTAGCTATCGACTACTTCACAAAGTGGGTCAAACCTATGCCAACATTTAAATATGATGGAAAAACTGCAGCTCTCTTTTTATTCAATCAGATAATAGCAAGGTTCGGTGTCCCGAGGGAGATTGTCACTGACCATGGAAGTCACTTTCAGAACCAGATGATTACTGAGTTAACATCAAAGCTTGGGTTACGGCAAGAACATTCATCACCCTACTACCCCCAAGCAAATGGGTAGGTGGAAGCTGTAAACAAAACTCTTAAGACTATCTTACAACGAACTATCAACTCAGCCAATTCAAATTGGCATTTGATGTTATACTCAACATTATGGGCTTACCGAACATCTATTAATACTGCAACCGGTTTCTCACCTTTTCAACTCGTTTATGGGCTAGAGGCAGTCTTGCCCATCGAATGTCAGACCCCGTCTCTAAAGCTGGCAGTACAATTATTTCCAGACACTTCTCTACTTGAGGAACGATTAGTATACCTTGAGCAGCTCAATGAGCAGCGTCATGATGTGGCCCTGGACAATGAGGCTCACAAACATAAGGTCAAGTGTCAGTATGATAGGTCCATTCATCCTCGGATTTTCTTTGAAGGCGACCTTGTCCTGAACTATGACCAAGATAAGGACCCCCTGGGGGCAGGAAAATTCAAACCCATGTGGTTTGGACCTTTCATCATAAAAGAGGTTTTAAAGAATGGTGCTTATTGTCTGATTGATTTTGAAGGGAATGCTTTGCAGAGCCTAGAAATGGGCTCTACCTCAATAAGTATTACTCATAGGTAGGTCACTGTGAGTAACTTTTTGTAACATATGTATAGTCTTTGTAATATTACTTTTTTAGTTTCTTTTAGTATTATGGATGTGTCGTTGATACTATGTTTCATCACTATGGCAGATGTCAAGTGATTTTGAGGTGTTCATTGGGTATGCAGATAGTGCTAGTAGGCACACTCAGAGGCTTGCCTCCGCAGCTTGGGTAATCTTTACACCTCAAGGCCAGTTATTATCTTCCGAAGGGATATGCTTAGGTGACACCACAAATAATGTTGTCGAGTATAACGCAGTTATTGAGTTTCTTCGTGACACTTTGTCATTGGGTATCTCTCATCTCCGAGTCTATCTCGATGCTCAACTGGTTGTGTCTTAGTTAAACAGAGTGTACCGGGTTCATGATCCAACTTTACACTGACGATTCCTTAGGGTACGTCTCTTAGAACGAAACTTTGATTATATGACATATTTTCATGTTCCTAGGAGATTAAACCAAGTTATAGATACTCTAGCTAATCAAATTTTAGATTGGCATCTTGCACACATATAAAAGAACATTAACATAAGCATGTAAATACGTTTTTTCACACATGATCTATAAGACACAAAAGACCAAAAAAACATATATAATATCATAAAGTAACCAGAGTACATAGATGGATGCAAGCACCTCAAAAATAGGACCGATAACGAGTCACAGGGCTTATGCCCTCAAAAAATATATACATGTAGTGCTCGTGGCACGTCAAAAATGTCTAGCTAAGGTCAGGGCCTGTGGGCCATGTTATACTGGTCCACAACATTGGCTAAACACCAAAAAAATGGGACCCATGTCCGTGGTGCCCCCACTACATGAGGTTGCATAGATGGTGGCAGGTCCTCAATCTCTTCCATCAGGACCGTGCGAGTGAGCACAGTAAAGTTACGCTCAACCCGTCTCAATACCCTCTTAGCCTCCCCGGCTGGAAGATCTCCTGCTACTGCTGGTCTCCCTATGGCGATAGGTGCGACCCCTGGCCGAGGATGACGCCTGTTCCTCGCATAGTCAGTAGGTCGCACTGGTCCCACATCTGCACACAATGAAACACACATCCGTCAAATACTCTGGCATAACAAAAAAATGATATATATAACAAAACAACATAAAAATTACATATACAACAACAAAAAAAAAACTACAAAGGTGGAGACTTACCCATCGCCCCTCTCTCCTCACCAGGAGGTGCTGGTATCTCCAGGTCTCTCGAAAAATCAATCCTGACATAGGGGTAGTCCTCTATAACTGGGATCTGTCGTGACAGCCATGAAAAAATGTCATCATCGAAGGAATCATTGGTCCTTCCACCACCCTGTCGTGGCAGTAGTACTACCCATATACACACAACAGGAAGAGAGGCCTGATGTTCTCGTACCACTACTCGAGGACTAAAACTAAAAACTCTCTAAAAAAAGAACGAACACAGAATGGTTCCGAACCCGAAGTTCCTATGTGTCCGAAAATGACAATCTATCAATTGCCTCTTCATACACTCAAGCAAAGTGGTACTCCAATCAAAAACTTGTGCATTTAATCACTGGACTGCACAGTTCATCTATGCATGGGAAGCCTGATGTAGAGCCGCAGAACCAGTAATTCACCTAATAAGAAATACTATCGCCTGTAGTGATAGGTTAGTGATATTGCTTATAGGCACCTATGTGCTCGCGCAGTCTGTATCAGCTACACAGTATAGAACTATCAATTCCACTATGTTATGTGGCCCCACAGGAAAAGTCCAAAAATTGACTGGTTCCCCTCTCCTAGAGAGGCCAGTCAAAAAGTAAATGTCCTCAACCATGGGCACCAGTGACTGCCTCTCTAACATGAATGCCTTTGCATCTGGATGCCAGTAGTCAATCAAGGCATTCAGAAGCCTAGGTTGTGCCTGCATGAAATGACATAGAAAAAACTTGAGTAACCCACACTACATCAACGTAGCCACAACATTGGGGTCTTCCCTGACCAACTCATTCACCTCTTCGTGCTCTCTT
Source organism: Picea engelmannii (assembly GCA_009831015.1). Taxonomy (NCBI): domain Eukaryota; kingdom Viridiplantae; phylum Streptophyta; class Pinopsida; order Pinales; family Pinaceae; genus Picea; species Picea engelmannii. The sequence continues at coordinate 11,646 of WSFP011441273.1, read as the reverse complement.
TCTCTCCAATGGACATACATCCTGCAAAACAAAAAGGTTCAGGAGGGTTAACCCTTGCTTTTGAAGTCTTTTTCATTCAATAAGGGGGCCCATGCGTGCTATAATGGTGACAGTCGCATGTACATGCATGCAGAGTTTACTCTGCCTGAATGTACACATGGCCTGTCCTGAGATAGCCTGTGTGGACATAGGGTTGACTTTTTAAAGGTCGAATCCCCCCCTAAAAAATGAAACCCAATACATAAATAAAGACATAAAATGCAAGATAAGGGAGTTTGTACTTACTTGGTCCAAACAGAAGTTCGTTTCGTCCACTGTAGCTCCTGGAATGACCACTTTAATAAAAGGGGGTCCTTTGGCTCCAGAGTCAATTTCTAGCTCAACAATGGTGATAATGAGCTGCCAGCTTCTATTTATAGACTTCTTGGCCTCTTTTTGTCACTTTTTTGGCCTCTGTTATCATTTTATTTATACCAAAAATCATTTAGAGTGATTCAGGAGTTATTTAGGAGGGATTTGATCGGGCATTGGGACAATTTCTTTTGAGTTTTGAGTAATTTTCGACGGTCCATGGATTTTTTTTTCCGATGATCTACTTGAACATATAGGTTAGGTTTCTACCCTAACTTTTGTATCTCGTTGTATTTTTCCTTTTCCATAGGATCGATCCCATCAGGTTGTGACACAGAATTATCATATCTACTTTAGAAGTTTCGCAACTTGGTGGTAGAGATTACCGGAACATGGATGCCCTACGTAGATACCGGTTGCATTATGGTATTCATGTTGTCTCTAAAACATTGTAGGCTTGGGAGTCCTTGTATTTTTTCCTGAATATGAGTTTGAGCCTCATTTGCATGATTCTTCTTCACTCTTGACCTCACCCTTAGGACTCCCAAAAAATAACGGGTCTTCTTTTAAGCCCTTTTTAGACCCTCTAAACATGAAGAGATTGTTGAGCGATCTTGTGGCCTTTCACGCTCATTAAACTGAAATTTGAAGTCATGTCTATTTGGTGGTAGTTTACCCCTTTTTCGGTTCGAACGGTCAACTGTACGAACAAAGGTATACTCTATGGAACTTCAGCTCTATAGAGGAGTACTCTCAGGTATAATTTTATCCCTTTTTCGGGCCTGAGGGACTAAAATTATGAAGAAGGAACCCCCATAGAGTCCATAGTTAAGCTCTTTTCAGACTCCCTAAAATTTAAAAGATCGTCGAGTGACCTTATTCTTTCACACTCATTAAACTGGTCAAGAAGAACATTCCTGACGGAGTCCATAGTTAAGCTTTTTTCAGACTCCTTAAAAATGAAAAAATGGCCAAGTGATCTTGTCCTTATCACACTCGTTAAAATAGTTTGGAATAGACGTCTTGTCGGTGCTAGTTTACCCCTTTTTTCGAATCGACTAGACTATATTCGAAAAAGGTACCCCAATGGAGTCTCCTTTTATGTTTTTTTAGACTCTCTAAATATGAAAAACCACCGAGCTTACCTTCTCTAGGCTCATTAAACTTACATCGAAGGACGTTACCATTGTGTGTTTTGTTAACCGCATTTGCATATATTATACGCTAGCCTTGTAAAAGTTTGCTTCTGTGTCTTAACACCCTTGGCCCTCGGAGGATTTTTCTCGAGTATCATTATACTAGAACATCAATCTTGTCCTTGTGCCTTGAACTTGTATGTTTGCAACACTCGTTCCTCCATTGTAATGTAATATTCCTTTATTCTTTTTCCCAAACTTATTTAAAAAGACAAAAAAAAAATCAAATATACCCCAAAAAGAGGAAGGGAAAAGTATTTTCTTTATTGGTAGAATAATGAGTCGCCCTTGGATAAAGCACATCTGTCAGTTTGTTCGTCAAGCTTTGGGATGTAGTACGACCTTAGGAAGTTGTTCTCACTACATAGAGTTGTGTCCTCCTCCATTTGGTTATTATTCCAAACATATGGAGAGTTTGCATTGCCTCCTGCTTCGTAGACTTATGATTAATTCCATGCCGCCTAAGTCTCATAATTTGTCGTGCTATTGTCCAAGGGAGTTTTGTCACCAAGCCTGAGTCGACCCCTCTGCAATTTGTCTCTTGCCCTCATACCTGACCATCCTAAATGTCCAATCAAGTCCTTGTTCGAAATCAATGAAGCCTTCAGTATGATCATCAAGATTATCTAGTCCATGACTGACGAGCTATCGAAGACCTCTGGGTAGTGAAGTCGTACACTCATAGTACACTCCTACCTTGAGTTTTGAAGATTTTGAAGTTGTTTCTCGAGCTCTGAAGATCTCATCTCCAGCCATCAGGCCGTATTAGCTTCTAGAAGATGGATACTCTATATGTATATCTTTTTGATTTCGAGATGTAGCTCCGCTGTGTATTGTTCATGGCTACTCTTTATATAGTTATATGACATGGATATATAGTGTATTTGATTGGTAGCCATGATTCTATTTTATCCTGAGCATGTGTATGCCTGCCTCAGTGAGATATTTTTTATTTTGCAGATGGCACCTCTCGGTTCTTGATCCTTGGGCTCAATCGTTTGGCACATCGGTAAATATTGGTAATGTATTTCGGACATTAGATGCTTGACCTCACACATTAGGGGGCATCTGTTATAACCCTAAATTGCACCATACATGCTTACCTGGCATCAGGCCATCTCAGATCCCTTCTTTGCCAATGCACTGCTGAACAACTCTTTAAAAATCTCTTTTATAAGGGCCCACGCGCCCTACTCCATTACTGCATGTGTGTACACGCTAGCTGACCTTAAACAGCCCGTGTGGACCGAAAAAAGCATGAAAAAAGGAAAGTTACCGACGTAACACATAGCTCTGGGTGAGTTAATTGAAACTCTCGGCCATGCATGGCCGAGGGTTCGTCCAAATACCTAACTTCTTCTAGCCTATAAAAGAAGGGCTAAAGGTCCCATTTGGAGGACGAAAAATATAGAAAAGAAACTCTGCCCATTTGCATATTCCCATTGTCCCAACCCTTTAACCATCCTTGTGCCAGAAGAGATACAAAGCAAAGAAGTTGGAGGACAGTTGAAGAGGAGCCCAGGATCAGGTTCACAAAGTGGTGGCTGGCCTTGACTTAGTTGACTCATTCAAAGTAATAAAGAAAATGTTTTTCCCATCCCAATTCATGAGTTATTCATAATTTGTTAAGTACATGTTTGAATCTCTAACCCGTTAGTCTATAGGTAAGATGCGTGTGTAGTTGTTGCTTGTCTTGTATGCAGGTCAACGTTGGAAAGGAGAACTGCGAACAAGTGATCGACATTGAACACCTGGAACAAGGTAGGTTGATCTGTCCATGTATTTACTAAAAAGTAATGGAATTTAAGTCTGGGGACGAGGGTAGAAAGTAGATTTTCTCTTGATCATATCTGCATGCAAAGCATAACCCTATTTGCTAGTCCATAAGGAGATTTCCCTCACAACATAGTCTCACCTAGTTCTATTTCCTTGATCTCTACCAAGTAATGTAGGAAGGTCATTTCTCAGACTGGGAAGTTTTTCTTCTTCATGATTCACTCTCTGAGTGAGCGAAAGGTTGCAGCCACATCCATGGCCGCCACGAACAACCTCTCCATGCATCAAAATAAAGTGGATAAGGTCATGGAATAACACAAAGACATCGTCTCATCACCTACTGGGGTACCTCTGCATTGTCAAGTCAAGCATCCCATCCATCTGACCCCTGACACACTGCTACCCAATGGGCTAGTATATCACCTCTCTCTACTATAAAGTGAGGAGATCAAGGTAAAATTTAAGAACTTATCCACAAAGGGCACATCCAACCCAACACATCACCTTGTGGAAGCCCAATCATGTTGGTGCAGAAGAAAGATGGAACTTGGAAACTATGCATTGATTACCGAGCCCTAAATAACCTCACAGTCAGGAACCGATACCCGATTCCCTGAATTGACGATCTCCTTGATCAAATAAAGGGGGACAAATACTTTAGTAATATTGATATGAAGTCTAGCTACCATCAGGTCCCAATAGAGTATACATATGTATGGAAAAATGCCTTCAAGTCAAAAGAAGGTGTTTTTGAATGGATGGTCATGCCCTTTGGTTTGAAAAATGCCCCAACAAATTTCACGAGGATGATGGACAATATCTTGTGGCATTTCACCAATTTTTTTTTTGTGGTGTATCTAGATGACATCCTCATCTATAGCAAGACTTGGGAAGAACACTTGCAACATATTCAACAGGTTCTACACACTCTGCGGTAGCACAAGTTATACACCAACTTGGAAAAATGATCCTTTAGCATGGACACGGTCCAATACTTAGGGTACATTGTTTATGTGCATGGTGTGCATTTTGATCCATCCAAGATCCAAGTCATCTGTGATTGTCCAACCCCAACCATGCTCACCGAGCTTCAAAGCTTCTTAGGCCTTGCCAATTTCTATCGCAGGTTCATGTTGGGATTATCCCATATTGCATGGGCCCTTAGCCAAATAACTAGGGGTGGTGGTAAGGAAATATTTGTATGGGGCTTGTCCCAACATAAAGAATTCGATGATCTGAAGCAACGCTTGTGCTAAGCCCCAATGCTTTCATTACCTAACTTGCAAAACCCCTTTGAGATCGAGACAAATTCTTCAAACTATGTTGTAGGCACAGTCCTCACCCAGTGCGGCCACCCCATGGCCTATCATAGTGAGACACTATTAGATGTCATCCGTAAGTAACCTACTTATGACAAATAAATGTACTCCATTGTGCAATACTGCCTCCAATGGAGGCATTACATTCTCGAGAAGGAGAAAATCATCCACACTGATTATAAGTTGTTGCAGTTCATGCAGACACAAGACAAATTGCAGAATGACCGCCATCAGAGGTGGTTCACATGTTTGCAGTAGTTCCAACTCAATTACAAGTATAAAACAAGAAGTACCAACTGAGTAGTTTTTTTCCTCAGCCTACCTCCAATCACGACACTTACCACAATGCTAGACTCTTGTGGCTACGAGAACTCCGGATGGCCCCACCTCTATGAGACAGGTCATGACTTCGCTAACACCTACCAAATGTTGGGCGCAAACAAAGTTGTCACTAATATCCATCTTCAAGATGGGGTGATGTGCCACTTGGAATATCTCTTCATTCCATCAAGAAAGCGAGCGAAGTTGATTTGGAAATCCCACTATAGTCGGGTAGCAGGATACTTCAGCATGGAAAAGACAATGGCAGTTTTGCAACAACATTTCTACAGGACAAAACTTCGATAGGATGTCAACAATTATATGTGGTCCTGTGCTATTGCCAAACCGACCACTAAGAAACAAGGCTTGTACACTCCTCTGCCTACTCCTGATAGGCCCTGGGAATCCATCTCAATGGACTACATGTCAAGCCTTCCGTCCAACAAGCAAGGAATTGACTGTGTCTTTTTGGTTGTTGATCACTTTTCCAAAATGGTGATTCTAGCCACCTGGAAGAAGAGCATCACAATGGAGGCCACTGCCAAGATCTTCTTTGAATGAGTGTGTGTACACTTTGGGATCCCACAAACCATTATCTTAGATCGGGATAGTTGGTTCCTCAACAAATTTTGGCTGAGCCTTAGGTCACTGCTAGACACTAATCTCACCATGTAACAACCCTAACCACCGAGGCCGGGTAATTCCATCGAAAAATTTCATGCTCTGATACCAATTTGTAACATCCCCGACCACCTAAGCCCAGAGCATGCTACTACAAATATCTTTGTTCAATCTCTGATACCATTTTGTAAGACCCTCGACCACCCAAGCCTGACCATGCTACTCTAAAACACATTCTTACTGAGCTTCTGATAACCAAAATGTAACATACCCATCCATAGACCTGCTGGGATATGGCACACAAAAAATCTTGCAGAACAACATACATATATAACTTAACAGACAATTACATTCTTCTAATATAAAGATTAATGAAAAAATAATAGTAAGCCTACACATGCAATATATACAGACAATACTTATAAATTCTAGACATGTACAAATACACATCATGTAAATGAAAATAGAAATGGTACTTATCTTTTTGCAGAATACCACCAACTACATGAAAACCTTCCACAAACATCCCAGCCATAGACCACGCTTCTCATCACTCTCAGTAGTGGGTCACCCCCGAGATGGGACTAAACTCCACTCGGGTAAATGGATTCCTAGGATAGGATTAGAAAATGGGCTGCTACATAGTCAATCAAGAAGGGATCCCTCCTAGGATCCAACTTATACACACAACCTACAACCTCTCATTCCCCACATGTCTGTCCCACCCCAGGAAGTGAGCCCCTTCCTTGCTCAATAGTTCCTCGGCTACCCCACTTCCCTTCTAGGGCTTCAACAATAGGTTGAACAAGAATTCTCAGAGCACTATAGTTGCTGCTAGGCTCCTTCCAGGAGAAATCACTTCCCCAACAATCTCTCTCACCTAGAGAGAGTTTCTCACAGCCCTAAAAATATGCTTCTTCTATTCCAGAAAACTCTCTCACCTGGAGAGAGTTTCACACAGGCTTGACAACCTTCTTCTTCAATCCACGATCCTAACAACCCACCACTTCACTCCCGCTCCTAGTCAACCAGCAACAAGCTCAGGTGAAGGAAACAATTGAAAAGGGTTAAGGAAACAAAAGATGGAAACATTCCATGCTCAGCCAAGGAACTTCGTTGGTAGCAACAACCAACCGTTAAGGTATGGTATGGGCTCAGGTAAGTACAGTGCATCGGGATTAACAAGAAATACACCAGATAACTCAAGTATAACTATGGGTTCAAGAGGTGCGTGCATGCTCATAGGTCAATAATGGAGGTCATGGATGAGTGCATTCATGCATTCATGCATGGGAAGCCTGCCAAGAATGGAAGGAAACCCCAAGAATGACGATTTTTCCAAATATAACTACATTCACCAAGATTGACACATGGCTCTCTTGGAGCTCGTTCTTCTCCACTTGGAGCTTGTTCCTTTCCCCAAAGGAACTTAGGATAACATGAGTTATTTCCCAAATCTTAGTATTTTAGGAAATATATTATAACATTCCCTTAGAGATAATCCCTCTAGCTTAGCCCTTTTTCCTAGCCTCTTAGCCCATTCCCTTTCCCTACCAGGTGGAGCTTAGTCCCCCATTCTCTTTTATCATGGCCGGTCTACACGCAATGATGTATTTATATTAATGATATGAGTATTTACATATACAAAAATAGGCTCATTGGCCTTTAACATCTAGGATCTTCAGCCTAATCATCACATAAGCCTTCTAGATTATAATCACTTGGCTCACCAGCCTATGAAACATGTTACATTTACAATTAAAACTGGGGCTCCGTCTTGGGATATTACAATCCCCTCTCCTTATTTTTGCACTGTCCTCAGTGCAACTTGTTTTTATACATGTACAATTCAAATTCTTCAAAAATCTCCAAGATTTATCCATTGGAAGCTTGTTATCGATATGGTGCTCTACTTTCCAACACCAATTCTGATATTCATACTGCAACTAGAAGTCAATTTCTCTATTCCATAGAGATGATTCTGGAAATAATTCGGCTCACTGTTCCATTTGACACACCCTCCTTATCGCAGCTACCATGCCATACACATCCTTGAGTTTCCTCCTCCTTGTTGCACTCACCCTTCCAGGCTCAGGTATCCCTTCACTGCTACGCAATCCTTCAACAATCCATCTTGCCAAGGATTTCACACATAAGGAGAGCGCTAACCCATTACCAAAACCCCACCAAGGTTCTGCAATTATAGGGATTTATCATCCTTAACAGTAGTTGTTCTTTCCCAACATTCCATCTTTAGTCAATATTATCTCATCTGCATCACACACATGCAGTTATCATGAGAGAAAATAAAATAATTTATTTAGAATTCAAACTTATTTCATAAGTAATTCAACTTTTCTCCAAAATATGAAATTCAATTTCATAATTTTTCATTGTTGTTACAATAATAGGATGCAGTCTTCCTTCTGGCTTTCATCAAGCACCATGTTGAATACCATTTTTTCTGCAATGCTTCTTTCTTTCATTCAACCAACAAATTGTCAGTATTTCCTGTACATCATACTCTCATTGCAATATGTACAAAAACCTTATGAAGTGTTCTTAGAATTGTCTATAACTAAAAATTAAATCACAACTACAAAACAATTTATTAGATAGAATGAATTATCATTCTATGCATACGCCTGTTCATAAATACTATCAGTAGGTTCATTACTTATTTTTCTGAACAGGAAATTTCCTGTAGTCAATGCTCATGTGACTACTTGACTTGCAACGTTCTTGTTTCAATGTCTAACAACTCATGAAATGTTCTCAACTCCATGATTTAGCAACATTTCAGTCATTGGTATAATTATTTCCATGCAATAATATATATGCATGCACTCACAAAATACATTCAACAAATGCATTTAATTATACAATTCTATCATGTACGAGTGCAACTCTACCACTTACTAATCACGAGTGCAACTCTCAATGCATATTTATTCAATGAACCTTTGCATTGATTGTTCATAATTCTCTTTATCTAAGTCATGTATCTCACCATCCATTAATTGGAAATCTAGCCAATGTCTTGACACATTCTCTACACACTTCTCATTGTCTTCTCGATTATTTGGATGCCTTCCTTTCGACCTGAACACTACACCAAGAATATAATTATGTGGTGTGCATTAGTGTTAGAAAAAAGGTTGCATTCCAAGAATTATTTAAAGGTAGGAAGCTCATTGGGTATTTTTGTGGTACGTAACCTTTTTATATCCATACTTTGCCATATCCAACAATGTCCTGGTCTCATACATGACTAGATTTCCTAGCATCATTCCTATAACAAGTTCTTATTTTTTATTGCTTTGGTTATTACCTCATAACCAAATTAACATGACATGCTATTATGTCAGTGTGTGCATTCAAAAGCTAAAAATATTTGATAACTATAACAGGCCTCTAGCCTTTACCACACCTAGTGGTATCTTATTCATGTTAATGCACTTAAACAATATCATACTAGGGATTATAAGAATTCAATCTGGGGAAATTATTACCTGAATTTCCCTTTGGGAATTATGCAACATCATTTCAAAAGATAAATACTTACCGACATAGCTGCCATTAAACGAATTTGATGCTACCTGATTAGCTGGTGACAATAGAAGATTTCATGCCTCTTTTATCAGTGTTATAACCAACACTTCAATTTTATGTTGCTTCTTCCATATGCAACAACATCATCAGAAACACTTGCAAACATGAAAGAATTCTCTCTTTATGGTTGTCCCAACAATCCATAACATACTTGCTGCCACAGAAATTGCAACAACTTCTATCTCCCTGAATCAATTTTCCTTGTTGATCCCATAAGTCTTTGCTTCTTCTTGGATTCCTAAATCTTCTTATGCTCTCACTGTAATCACTGTGCATGATTATTTATGACCTGAGCAATTTCAATCCAAATCACTCTTGGATACCTTTGCATTTCCAGCCAAATACTAATGCTGATATTAACCTTCAACTTTTATTTGTTTTCTAGGTCCATCTATCCCAACTCATACTTGGATGAATTATAATTCCAATCATGTTGTATTATAGACTTTGGATCTTCAATATCCATTTACTTTTCAGACTAAACTACTTCATCCCTTTCTTGACTGAATACTTTAGTACTTGATTTTTATTTTACCCTTCTCTTCTCTTTTCCAACTAGCCTCAAACTTGACTTGCATAGCCAATCTCTAGCATACTGCAAGGATGCACATACACCTCCTTCGCTAGCTGCATAGAATTAATTAAAATTACTCAACACTGCATTTACTTTACCATTGTAATTTTGAGTGTTACTTCCAACCTCTGGGAATGTAACTCCTGTCTCTATGCCACTTGAGATGGATTTTTCTCAGGCACCATCTCTTTTTTCATTCACAATTATGCATAGAACCATTTTCTTCTTCATCGTTCCTTATTGATTTCTCTTCAGAAATTCATTTCACTTTCAAGTTATTGTCGACTTGATATCTCCATGCTATTGTGGAAATACCTTCAACAATTTTGGAATGCATCAACAATCCTCTAATATTATTGTTGTCCCTCATGGAGTGTTGTCATGCATTCCTATTAGCTTGATATCTACCTCATGATTTCTTCTTCCATTATCTTAGGATGTTCAAGGACTTGAATCCATCAAGTAATATTTCCTTGTCTACTTTACATACTTGCAAGCACATATTGTGCTGATATTAATTTTTAGAATTCCCCTATTACTTGGATCCCTCTGATCCAACTCCTACATGAACCAATTATATTTCCAGTCATGTTCTCTGAGTAGCCTTGGATATTTAACACCAATTTATTTCTTGAAGCAATTGATTTAGCATTTTCTTGACTGATTATATCAACACTTGGATTAGCTTGATGAATTATTACTTTCTTTTGTCTTGACCCATCTGGTTTTTCAACCTCACATACATAACCAACTTCTATCATGTCATATTTTATGACCTTCACACCATTCTTCCACTGCGCATTATGATATCAATAATGGAGGTGCTATCTCCAAACTGTAGGACCGATCTTTGGAGATGTTTCTATTTTCTCCATGTATACACTCTGTCTTTCTTTATCAGAAAAATGGAATCCTAATATATCAATATATATATAGGTCTTCCCACTATGTACTTCTTATATTAACATTCTTCAGTCCCAACCTTCGATCCTCTTGTGGAATATACATGACATAACATTATGTCCTCAATTTCCTTTGTTCCTTCTTGATATCAGGTCCAAACTCTTTCATATTCCATAAAACCTTCCTTATTCCCATGCTTGCATCTCCATATGAACCTATGGTTCATGCATTATAATGTATTTCAGCTGGCTTTCCCCACTTATCTTTCATATTTGATGTGCAAAAATTGTCACCTGGAATGTCTTCCTCGAACAAGAATTTCATTAGGGTTTTCTAAGCTGCTTATTGAATCCAACATCTAATCCAATAACTTCTTAAAGATATCAATGTAACATGAATAAATTTCTTTTTCCTTCTATCTTCAATCTATATACATATCTAGAAAATTTTCTATTTTAAATGTAATCATTACATCCGAAAACAGGCACACAACGAATTCTATTAGCTAGAACCATAATATACCATTTTGGTAATATATGCACAGTTTTCTTTTTATGGTCACCAACAAAATTATTTCTGATTTCCTTTTTTATAAGATGCTCAATACTCAATTACGATTGAATACCCGGAATCCTCTTTCCAATACCTTTCCAATGACTGCTTCCTTGCTCAATTATGAGTCCTGAGCAGAAATTTATGGATAATTGAAAATTGTCTTTCTTGTGAAGTTGATCTTTGCATAGGTGATCTTCTTCTGGAGCTGAATTTTTTTCTTGAAATCATGATGGATCCTCTCTTAAGGTACACATGAATTCTTTACATCTTTAGGTGTAGGTCTATATAATTCGAGAGCCCACATACTCCTTCTCTAAGCCCCCTTTTGTTTTGAAAACAATTTCTGGGCACTAGCCCTTTTTCTTTGGCCCCCAAGCTCATGTGACCATGGGATGTGACCAAGCACTAGGATAATAGG
>WSFP011441265.1:0-20581 GCA_009831015.1 Picea engelmannii | reverse complement strand
GTGACCAGAGGGAGGAGACCGCTAAGAATACAATTGTAAGAATCATATCCCTCACCTGAGAATGCAAACAACTGAGTGATAGAATCACACAAACATATGAACACCTCATAAAAGATCTAGAGCTAAGGAAGCTAGAAGCACAGTTACAGGAGGTGCAACAACATGCATTGTTAGTACAGGTGCAGATGAAGCTACTCACCACAATTGAAAGAATGAAGAGATCTCAGGAGCAATGCATAGTGCAAAAATAGATCACTACTATCGAGGGCAGGGTAATGGAATTCACACAGAATCTAAAACCTGTGTAGGAGGAAGCTTGCCAGATGTTCAAAGAGATTGATGGACAAGCCTCACAATTGAACCAAGTGGTTGCATAAGTGGAACAATGCCTGGAAGGGACTATTATAGAGCAAATGATCCAGGAGCTCTCTAAGAAGGAAGCTTAGGCGAAGCAACAAGTCAAGGCAAATCGAGTTAAGCTCAAGGCCTTCGAATCAACATTGTCCAGAACCGAGTGAATCGGGATGAGTCATAGGTGAGTGTTGGGGGGCCGTTGGCCCTCGACCAAGTTTTGAGGAAACCTTGGTTAGATTTGGATCACTTTTGGACTTCGACACTTTGTTCGAGGAAGGAGCGCCTAGGTGGAGCTGAGATAATGGATATCACTTATTTGCAGACTATGTGGACCCACTAAGGGGTTCTTTAGGGTTTTTCTAATGGGTTATGGGATGTCGACCCATGGGGTTTACCCATGATTAGGCCTTATTGTAAGGGATTGTAAAAGTATAAATAAGTAAGAATGTATTGTCGAAGAGTAGTGGAAGTGTCTAAGTGCATGTTCTTCGATTGGCTTTGTGCAATGGAATGTCTATGTGTAAGGCTCTGTGCTTGATAGCAAGTGGCTCTATGCCTTGAGCTAGTTTTGGAAGGAGGATCTGGTGCTCAGTGCATAGATCTCCTGTTTGGTGCGAAGCTTGACTCCATGGCTTAGTGCATTGGAGTAACTGAATGTAAGAGATTGATGAATAATAAAGAAGGCAAAGCGGTTGGTGGATGTAGCCTCACACTCAGGTGAACCATGCATATCTTGTGTCTTTGGTGTGCTTTGTGCTGTGGTATTTGTGTTATTTATTTGCTTAGTGTATTGATTATTATGTATGATAGATAGATCTGTTATTGCTTAGTGCTTTACTTGTGTTAAGGATGAATGGATGCTAGATCTAACTTATAATGGTAAGTGATATGGGTATATCGTCATTTGTTACTACGCTGATCTATCCTTGGGTATGTTCTGCGATGTTAATAAGATTAATGAGCTAATGCATGTTGTTCCTAAGTGTTAATAGAGTACTCTGTGAAGTGTTATTATCACAGATATGTGTCCCAGCTCGGTTATAGACACCTATGTCCTATAACACCCCTTGTTTCTACCTCGGGTGAGACTTCGCCTACTCCACAGGTGTTTCTGAAAGGGATGGTAGTTAGGGTTTTGTTGGTGCAATTTTGAGTGTTGAACCCTAGGTTTTCCCTTGTGCAACAATGATCCTGACTTCACTACCATTTACCAGATGCTGGGCAGATGTGTGACTATCACTGACTTTCATCTTCAGGATTGACGAATATTCCATCTAGGCCATATTCATTTTCCTTCAATAAAGCATGCAAAGATGATTTGGGAAGCTCACTACAGTTAGATGGTAGGAAATTTTGGCATGGAAAATACCGTGGAAGTGTTATAGAAGCATTTCTATTTACCAAAACTTTGATTGGATTTCAACAAGTACATCAGGTCTTGCACTGCCTGTGCCATTTCCCAACCAACCACTAAGAAGCAAGGCCAATACACCCCTCTTCCTACTCCTGATAGGCCCTAGGAATCCATCTTGATGGACTACATGTCTGGCCTTCCTTCAACCAAGAAAGGTAATGACTGTGTTTCTGTGGTTGTTGATCGATTTTCTAAGATGTCCATTTTGTTAGCCTATAAGAAGGGTATCACAACGAAGGCCACTGCCAAACTCTTCTTTGAATGAGTGTGGGTACACTTCGATATATTGCAGACCATCATATCAGTTAGGACAAAAGTTTCCTCAACACATCTGGTTAAGACTCTGATCACTGTTGGACAACAAGCTAACCAAATCCACTTCCTTCCACCCCCAAACCGATATCTAGACATAGGTCATCAACATAATGATCGTGCATATATTGTGCATGTACAACTCCAAGAATATGCACACATGGGATGAAATTATCCCCTATGTTCAACACAACTACTATATATCCCTTCATAGCTCGACTGACCACATCCCCTTTCAGGTGGGGTTGAGATTTCAACCATTGGGTCCCATTGATGTCGCACTGCCCCTTTCATGCACACAGGAAGAATTACCCCATGATCAAGTTGAGGCTAACAAAGAAACAAATTTTATTGAATGGATTCAACACATATGCTAACAGGTCCATGATATTTTATAGAAAGCCAATGATAAGTACAAGCACCACCATGATCAACATCAAGTGCCACACAAGTTTCAAGTGGGAGACAAGGTCTGGTTGCATTTGTAGAAAGATCATCATACAATACCCCATCAGAAGCTTTGTCCACTTTGATATGGACCTTACACAATCACCAAGGTTATGGGTGACAATGATTTTGAGTTAAGTATTCCCCCCTTCCTTGTCTGCACCCAATGTTCAATGTGAACCTCCTTCAACCATATTTCCCACCATTATTGGACACATCAGAGATAACAAAGTAGTTGACACCGATAGAGATCAACCCTGACTACATGGAACAAACAACCATTTCTAATATTTTTGAAAACTAAAGTTAAGGGCACTCGCCAACATAGGATCCAACTTTATCAAGTGTTCAAAGCAAGGAAGCTCCTGCACCAAGGCAAGTGGCTCACCCGGGGCCAAGTTCAACAAACGTTTCCCCATTTGATGGGGGCACTCAATCCAATGGAGACCATTTCTTCCTAAGGGGGGAGGATTGATCCAGGTGGATATCGGTGGCCACCCACCTACTCCACTGGTTCAAAGAACATTTTTCTATTTTTGGCAGTTTTTCAATAGTTTTCGGGTCTCAAATTTCCAGGGCCATTTTGAGGCCATAAACAGAGTTTTTTTGGCTCAACAATGCCTAGATAGTTGTCGTAGGAAGATGCTAGGTCGAATGGAATGTGTACTCCTTGGATAGACCTTTCCAACAAGGTATTGAGCATCCCAACGAAGATTGTATGCAAAAGTTACACCTTTTGGAAGTTGACATATCAACTACCCCCATCGAGGCCCACAAACCTTTTGGCATTTCATCTTCCAGGGTAAGGGTTTTGGATGTTTAGGGTTTTTCCATTTATGTTTTACGTTAAGAAGGCATGTGGAGCCTCATTGTAATCATCTTCTTGCAAATGAGCATATTAGTCACATCTTTTCTCAGAGATAAGCTTCCACCATTCAAACAAGTTTGTTTCTTTCCACATTCTACAGTTTAAGCATATTAATAGAAGTCAAGTTTCATTGTATCTCTATGTTCCGCTATGTTTCTTGATGCAGGAGCATCGCCAACAAAGCACGAGTGGAGGAAAACTAAGCGCACTAGCACACATTTTGAAGAGATAATTTTGAATTAAAGGAGGCGTATCACACAAATGTTCTAAAGGGATTGAAATTTATGAGCATCTTTAATGTTTGGAGCTGGACGATCGCATGAGATCGTTGGAAGATGTATTTTGTTTCAATGAAGCTGAGTGCAGTACACATTCGATTTGTTTGATATTATCTATCTGTCTCAAATATTTATTGTAATAAATCCTAAGTAGTTGAATGCTTTTATTTCGATAAGATAGCTCTAGAGTAGTTGGAGGGAAAGGCTCGAAGAACCCCTTTGGTATAAAGATTTGTATTGTTTCCCATAAGAGGCTGCTGAAATTATTATTGTAGTTGCTATTGTTGTATATGATGTAGAAGTTGTTGAAGCATATCAAAGTGTATGAACACATGTATAATTTCAGTTGGATGAATATAACAAAGAAGCACTGTTCCAAATGTTTGGTGTTGTAGTTACTATGTCTATATGAATGAATGAATGGTAGGGTTTCAGTTTTCTAGTAATTCTATGTTATTCACTCATTCTTGTGTTTATGAATGCATTTACATGGTTGAATGTATAAATTTGTGAAGATTTAGATAAATTTCAATTGTTTCTCTTCTACGAGCAAGTGTAAGTGTGCATAGTGTTCGTAAGGTGTGCGTGACAGAGTCTATTTCGACTCATAAGCTTAGAAGAGATAACGTGAACTTTATATGTGCAAAGAGTGCATAGTTTCCACAAGGTGTGCGTGATAGAGTCCACTTTGAATCAGAAAGTTTAGGAGAGATAGTTTGAAGGTGTTCGTAGACCAAAACGCACTCGGAGTCATACTGTTCAAGGGGAACAATAAAGCGTGGAAGGACTGTTGCAAGGAGGGCACGATAATCCTTCAAGAGTCAAGATTGAAGGAAGTTTGTTGCAAACATGTGTAGAGTTGATACTTGGCTAAGTATATAGAAATCGTTCGGGAAGTTCAGAGTGTTGGGGAGAAGCAAGTCCAAGAAAGGTAACTTGGAGCTTTGCATGCAGAGAGTGAATATTGTCCGCAAGGAGTGCGCGACAAAGTATTTTCATTTAGAAGCTTAGGAGGAGTAGTGAAAGTCATCCATAGATGTTACACATTATTTTTGTCACCCTTATGACCATTAATGACGTAAACCTATCTATTGCCTTGAGAGGGTTCAGTGGCCTGAATTCGTGAAGAAAGAAAGAATAACTTTTACTAAGAGAAGAAGTTGTATTTTCCTTTGTAAAAACCCTATTAAGGAGGATTTCCCTACGCTTCTCTAAAAACGAGCATGGGAAATTGATTTCTTGCTTTATATTAGATTGGGGGGCCAAGAATCATGTATTGGTGTACAATTTCTTTTGCTCAGTTCTTGAAGATATTGATGTTGATGAGTTTAATAAAATTTTGGGACCTTGTGCATATGGGAATGATAAACGTTTTCTCCTTCTCGTAATATAGCTTTCATCGAAGTGAAATATTTTCATTCTCATTTCTTTGCATTGTTTAGAGTTGGTAAAAACACAATATTGTCCACGCCATTTTCCTTTTGAGTAACAACAACCTTAAAAATAAAGCGCTTATAAAAATTGATTAGACATTTTTATACTTTCTGGTAGCAAACCTACATTAAATTAGTTGTAGGGATTTGGAATAGGTGTGAAAGATAACTTTCCAAAGTTGCAAACAAACATAGAATCTTGAGTTAGGGAACAATGAAATCCACTTGCTACATTTTGTCCTGGGAAGCCCTTCTCACACAAGGGTCAAACATGAGGTCGCATTGAGACTGGAAGAGTTACTCACCCTACTTTGTTGGTCTTGGTGTAGATATTACACATATTATTGGGGTCACTTGAAGGTATACCCACAATGATGAGTGGAATCGTTTCAAGTTGATTTTGGGCTAGATACCCTGCCCTTGCATGTGGATCAGATTGTCGACTATTTCCGCAGGCATCACTGTTGTAGTTGGTAACCTTAGTGGCCTATCTTTTTAGGGTCTTTACACGAGGTGACTGTGGAGGGGAAAGTATTCACGGTTCCTGGAATCGACGTTGGCCAAACTCACTCAGGATCCTTGGAGGGTATACCCACGTTTATGTGTGGGAGCTTGCACTAGGGTGTAAGTCTGTTACGCAGGTCTTCAACGTAACTTTTCCACCCACTCTATCTTAGCCCCTTCTTATATTGTTCTCACGATGCGAGATTTCATCACCAACTAGTGTGTTCATTATGAGAAGGCTTTTTTTTCTTGTTTTCTTCCTATATTTTTAGCGTGTGTTGTTTGTTTTCCCTAGCAGATTCTAGGTTGGATCTTTATTTAATAGCGTCAGTTCCCAGAATGACCAATGGAGGAACCTATGCTCCAGGGGAAACTTTTGTTTTTCCTTCTTACGAAAACATTGGTCTTCCTCACATCGCTACTTTGAGCCTTCCAGGTCTCACAACTAGATTACCGGTATGGTTGTTTTCCACTCAAGTAGTCCCGAATGTAGTTAGTGCTTCATTTGTAAGCACTTCCCCACAAGAACATCAACCTCATGTTGATCCTTCAGTTTCTTCACCAGTAAGATCTTCTTCGCCTTCTTCACTTGCAAGGTCTTCTTCCATTTCATCTTCTTCGTTGAGTGAAAGCTCTAAAGCTAGTAACTTGGTGGATAATATGAAGAAGAAACAAAATACAATAAGAAGAAAAATAAACAAGGGTACAAACTTCCAACCGCTGTCGGACATGTTGGAAAGAAACCAGTTACTGTTAATCGTGCTGAGAGTGTTGATGATGTCATGATCACCCAAACAACCTGTAAGCCCAAGTACCCTTGTAGGGTTTGTAAGGGTAGCCATATTCTTAAGGATTGCCTTGGTCTATCCAAGGTTATAGAAGCGTGGTCTACACACCCTCGCCAACCCATGTCATCATCCTCTAAACAACATGTTGATGACCTCCCGTCAACTAGTCACGATACAGTTGGGAAAAAGAAAAGTAGAGTCAAGTTCCCATGTATGTTATGAAAAGGGAGTCATATAACTCACCTTTTCCCTCGTATGGACAAAGCCTCAAAATTCCTGGAAGACATAACTGTTTCATAGCCTCAACTTCCAGCTACTTATCACAAGCTTACTCTCGACCCACTTGTAGCTGATGGAATGATCGATCTGGGCCCTTCATCGGTCAGTCCAGTTGATCATGTAGTCAATATGGTCACGTCTAGAGTTGAACGATTTGACAAAGTGGTTGATCCGATCCCATCCTCGATCAATCCCACTCTCCCGCCAGAGAGTGAAACCCAAGCGGTTGATCCGTTTCTACCTGTCGACCCCATTCTCCCCTTGGAGAATGAAACCCAAGTAGTCGATTTGACGTTATTATCAGTCGATCCTACTCTCCCACTAGAGAGTAAACCCGATATTTCACATGTTTTTCTCATTGATACAGACTCTACCGTGCCGGGGGGCATTCCTCCTTCTCCCGTGGAACCTCCTTCAAGTAATGAGGCCATCCTTTTTAATTGGGGTGTGCTAACTGGACCTTGTCTTCCCTCTCACATTCCTTTCCATATTATAGTACAGGTTTGTGGTCGAGATGTTCCTCAGATGTTGATAGATGAAGGTGTGTCCGTTAGTATTTTGTCCTCTATTGCTTGGAAAGCTTTGGGTTTTCCTTAGCTTGCACCGGTTACGTAGAATCTATTAGCTTTTAACAGAAGAACCAATTAACCTTTAGGGAACCTTCCTCAGTTTCCTCTAACTTTGGGTGGGAAAATTATCTTTATTGACGTTATGGTCGTCCAAGACCCCTTGGATTTTGCTTTACTCCTTAGGCAGGATTATGTCTATGCCATGAAAGCTATTGTGTCCATTCTTTTTCATGTGATATCTTTCCCTCACGATGGAAGAATTGTGACTATTGATCAACTTTCATTCATTGGTCCTGATTAGATGAACTCCCTAAATGGTTCTTATATGCAGACGGTATCGCCCCCGCTACAAGTTAATTATGTGGCGTTGTCTCCCATGCCTTCAACTGCTGATGAAGATGAGTCTCTCACTATAAGCTTAGTCTCTTATGACTTAGATCTGGTAGTTGACATGGTGATATCTTCGATAGGGTTTTTAGAGCTTGATCTCTTTACCCCTATCGCGACCCTCGACATGGTGTCCTTCCAGAGTGTGTCTCTTCTGTTCAGTGAAGATCTCTTGGAAGCCATGATTGAGTTTTGTCCCTTGACATGGTGTCCTTCTAGAGCATTGTCCTCTTAGAAGCCATGATCAAAAAGAGAGTCTTTGAGCATGATTTTTGGATTTCAATCTCATTAAAAAAATGAAACCATATTTGAGCATGGTTTTATGATTTCAAGCTCATTTAAAAATGAAACCATCCTTGAGCATGGTTTTCTGATTTCAGGCTCGTTAAAAAATGAAACTAGATGAGGATAGTTTTCGCGTCTCTATAGAAACCTCGTTAAAAAATGAAACAGATCTTACGAGCATAGTTCCCATTTCTGTGTCAAGCTCGTTTAAAAATGAAACAATGGTCTGGAGGTTATACCTCGAATCACGAGCATAGTTCTTCTCATGTGTCAAGCTCGTTAAAAAATAAAACAACTTCCGCCTCTCCATTTGAGTCAAGTCCTTCATAGTATTTGAAGCTTCATTTCATTCTCCTTTATAGTTGAATGAAACGAAGCTCGGGGGGCATTTGCTTCCAGCCTCTGGACTTCATGCTGAAGTTGAGCTGCTATTTTCTTAAGCTGGGGGCTAGGTACCAACCATCCCTGTGTTATGCATTGGGAAGTTTGGGAAATCCAAGCATAGTTTTCTATGGTTCAAGCTTGTGTAAAAATGAAACCACCTACCTCAAGCATAGTTTTCTCTGGTTCAATCTTGTGTAAAAATGAAACCAGGTCCAAGCATAGTTTTGGCTAGTTTTAAGTTTGTGTAAAAATAAAATATATCCCAAGCATAGTTTTGTTTTGTTTTAAAGCTTGCATAAAAATGAAAAAAATCCCGATCTTAGTCTTTGTTCTCTCTCATGCTCGTAAATACATGAGAATAAGTTACCGAGCTTAGTCTTTGTTCTTTATTGTCCTCATAAATATGGGAGAATGTATCCGAGTAAAATTTTATCACTTTTTGAACTTGTAAAGGTTATATGAAAAAAGGAACCCATTGGATTTCCCTTTAAGCTATTTTCAGACTCTTTAAACATGAAAAGATTACCGAGCGATCTTGTTCTTTTCACATTCATAAAAGTATTTGAAGAAAAATTCGATGAGTGGTAGGTTATCACTTTTTCAGTCTCATCAAATTACTTTATGAAAAAGGAACTGAGAGATTTCCCTTTAAGTGTTTTTCAGACTCTCTAAACATGAAAAATCCCTGAGTTTTCTCTGTTTGGACTCGTTAAAAAAACATCAAAAGGCCCATATGGGACCAGAGTTTTCTTTAAGTGTTTTTCAGACTCTCTAAACATGAAAACCCATGAGTTTTCTTTCTTTGGACTCGTAAAACAAACATCGAAAGGCCCATATGGGACCGAAACACTCTTTACTGGGTTCGTCAAACATAATCCGAGGGACTCGTCTGAAGGATGAGCTTACATTTCAAGCATATGCTATCCTCCTCAAGCTTGTGTAAAAATAAATAAGTACTCACCAAAAATGGTGGGGAGAAAATTGGGAAAGAAATGTATCTAAACCTGTATTCCATAGAAGAGTCACCTTTGAACATGACACCCTTTCACTCGCCTTGTGTCTAGGTTGGAAAATCTACTTGTCTCCTGATCATACTCCTTTATAAGATTACAAATTGGTTTGTGATCCCTGTTGTTGAGTCAGTTTTTCCAAGATAGTTGTCGTGTTGTCAATATGTTCAAAGAGAAGTTCAACCCGTAAATCCTTCTATTGCGTCGACCATTTCTGCAGTCCTTAAGCCTTCTATTGCGTCGGCCATCCCCGAGTCAGTCTTAAATCACTTGTTACTCTAATCTACTTCAAATCATTATCCAAGAATTAGAATTAGAAACTAATTGGTACCTTGGAACTTGCATGGCTCAATCACAAGTTTCCTCACTTTCGACAATGGGTTTTCATTATTGACCCTTGATCGGGAGATTCCATCGAGTGTTCAACTTCAAATTATTAATTCACATTCGTTGGATTGTACTAGAGTACCTTGGTCATAATTGACATTAATGGTTATTTCCCTCACACTTGTTAACGATATTCATTAATGAACGGTAATCAAGTGGTTTCTACCATGTTTGACTTCGACACCTGTAATCGCATGGTTAGATTCATACTATAGAGTGGTGGAGATGAAGACCCTGGATCTTTTCTGAAAGATTCAGGTTGCGTTAGAGTATATTCATATTGTACTTTTGCATAGATCCATAGTGTATGTCTGGTGGCTATGTTCAAATTTGAGTCTTTAACACATAGATCCATAATGTATTTTTGGTGGCTATGTTTAGAGTTGAATCATATTGGCATGGATCCACAGTGTATATTGGGTGGCCATGCCCTGTCTTACTTGACATGGATCTTTTCATGTCGACATTTATGCTTTTAGTCATTTGTATTATGAGTATGGGAATGCCTACCTCAGTGATGATATATTATTGTATTGTATTTCCTTGTTTGTTGGCAGGTTTCTGACCGACTGTTCCTTGTTCCCTACACACACTTGAAAAAGTATTTTAGCTATCACTCTGTTCTAACTTCATACTTTGGGGGGATCTCTATTACACATTATTTTCGTCACCCTTATGACCATTAATGATGTAAACCTATATGTTGCCTTCAGAGGGGTTAGTGGCCTTAATTCGTGAAGAAAGAAGAGAGAAGAAATTTTATCGAGAGAAGAAGTTGTATTTTCCTTTGTAAAAACCCTATTAAGAAGGATTTTCGTAGGTCAAAGAACCAATACAGAGTGTCAAAATGCCTGATTTCTGCAGGCTATAGTAAATCTAAGTTGTGGAGCTTCCACAGGCTGCACTATAGCTAGTGTGCGGAAATTCCTGTACGTGGGAAAAACGAGTGTCTTCTCGATGCTTCTAGAAGGAGAAGCTTCTATGGTGAGGTGGACTCCAAACGGTTTGGATCTTACTCACTTTAATGATTTAGTGGGATCATCCTAACCTCCTCACCTTATCCTCTTCAACTTGTAAAAGGAGAGGAGCTCTCATGGAGAAAGTTAGATTGGCTTGTTATTGAATTTTGTAGATTGGAGTTTTTGGAGCTTATATGTTGGCTTTGAGCTTTTCTTTGTCAAGATAGATTGTGAGTAGCTATCAGATATACAGTCTCAGAATCTGTGGATTAGAAGTGTGTGGGAGGCAAGGAACTGTTGGAAGGAACCTGACGACATCAAGGCATCTGGTTGTATCTTTCTTCCACATTCTTTAATACAAATATGATTTTCTTTCCTATATGAATGTTATTTGTCCATATTGTATGATTCCTTGATCACGTACATAGTTTCATATCAAATAGACTCTGTTATTGTTGTGTTCATTGGCTTGTGTTTCTTTGTAGATATTTCTCCATAAGCCTTGTGACGGAGCTTGGATTGCGTTGGCGAAGTTGGATCTTTGATATTTAAAAGGTATGTTCTAGATCCATTTCTCATTTGATAATTGAAATCTAAGGAAAGAGTAGTGTACTGTCTTTTTTTGTTCTAGTTTTGTAGTGAATCTAGGGGGATTGATTTGTGTCTGCACTTAACAATTAGCTCGATAACAAAAAATAAGCTAAGTCATGGAGGAGGACTTGTTGCAAGGTGGGCACAAGATGAAATTTGACTAAGTGTCGAAGGAGCACTCTAAGGAGGCAAAATTTCAAGAAAGAACAAAGTTTAGGAGGGAGAGCGACGATAAATCTTCAAAGGGAGGATACCTTTAAGGTTTCCCAAAATTAACGAGACAGATCCGTCCAGGAGGGATTAGGATCATTCCAGACATTCAGATCTGGGGAAAGTTGCATGGAGGTTAGCTGTGAAGTATTTCGGCTCTTCGTAGTTCAGAGTGTTTTAAGTTTTTGTGAAGTGGGGTTGCCGAAGTCGCAAAGTGATCCTAGTTGTTGGCTGTGAGGAGGATACGTGGAAACAAACTAGAAAATTTGGGAGATAGAGGTCCAGAGAAGTTGCATGTGAAGTAGGTGAAATCTTCGTGAAGTCGCAAAATCCGAAGTACAACCAGATCGTCATATCTAGGAAGAAACGTGGTAGATATCTACGCATTCGGAGGAAGGATTTACGGAAGGAAACATAGGCAGAGGTCGCAATATTTCCAAATCCCAAATTGGCGAAAAGGAGTTGACTCATGGTCGTAGTCTGTGGTCACATTGGGGAAGAGTCTAGCATGGGGCTAGTACTTGTATATTATGTTGCTAAAGTGCCAAAGAGAAGAGTTGTAGGTAGTTCAAAATTGCAAGTGACATCAAGGGGACCTGTGTGTCACTTTTTCTAGGTCTATTGAAGACTCAAAGAGCCAATTCGGTTCAAGGAATTTGACGATCCAAGACTAGGAGGTCATAGAATCCCCAGGAGGGAAGGGGGGCTGCATCAAGTGGTATCAGAATGATAATTTTCTTGTGGATAGCGAGTAAAGGAGAGAGGAGACAAAGAAGTAGGCTGATATCATCGAGTGGAATCATATACATCAACAGAATGTCTCCTAGGAGACATGCAGAGCCACCTATAGAAAATTGAGCTATGGAAAGGGAGATGAGAGAAATGCGAGCAAGATTAGATGCCATGGAAACATGGAAAAGGAGAGCACCTGGTGCTGGGGACGTCAGTGATGTAGAGTGTTATCACATGAAGTTGTCATCGGTTGTATGTAGTTTTTGCAGGCTGTCCAAGTCCTTTGTTTGCATAGGGAAAAACCATGAGTGAAATGCATCATTTAGAGTCATCCATTTTGAGCTTGAAATACAAGCAGGCAGGATCGATTTTCAACAACAAAGATCCTATGTACAATTCATATTAACCGTTAGATCGAGAAAATAATAAGTCATGACCGCCCGATCTCATTGGAGAGAGATAGATGGTGGGGAGGCATTGCGGGGATCAAAAAGCAAATTAAAGTTCCTGCAAGTTGTGAGCCCACTACGAATGAGCATCTTCGCATTGCGGGGATCGAGGAAATTAAAGTTTGTGCAAGTGGTGAGCTCGTAAACTCTTGTGGCCATTGATCTTCAAGCAAGGGACACGTGTTTGACGATCTCTCACTCCGGGAGGAAGCAAGCAAAAGTTGAGTGAGTAAAGGACTCTCGAAGGCCCGAAGTATCGAAGTAAATATGAGCCATTGAAGGCTGAGGATGCACATTGACAGATCTAACACTTCAGAGATACAACAATTTGGAGGATTGCGTGAGCAAAAAAGAGAAAACTCCCGAAGCCCGAACTCCCAAAGTGAATCTCGGCCATCCAAAAACAGAGGACATGTGGAGGCGGATCTAACACTTCGGAGATACAACACTCCAGAGGGTTGTAAGAGTTATGCATTGAAAATGCCTGAAGCCTGAACTCCTGAAGTAATTGTGGACCGTTGATATCAAATCAATAGGAACCATTGATCTTTGTAGCATTATCACCGGAAGGTCTGAAGTCCTGAAGTTAATGAGAGGATGCCACATTAGATTCAGGATATCATCCTACGATAGGTATTCCTGCCCAACATTCAAATCTCCTAAGTGCCAAAATTGGATCCATCTCTAAGAATGATCTAAAAGGGTTATGGAGTTGGCTGACGAATAAATTTTAGCAGGGGCGCTAAAATAGCAGGGTTCCCGAGATCGTGGATTTGCAGTAGATCAATGGTCACACTTCATTGTGGGGACAAAACATGCTCGAACGATAAAATTATAGAGCGGTCCCACAATCGAAACCAAAGTATAGATGAAGAGGTACATGGTATTTGGTGGTGGATTGCGGGGGCTAAAGTGGTGTGGAACCAAACTTCCCTTGGCAACTTCCATAATCATGTGCTTATACGGGGTCCAATCCGAGATCAACATGTGGCAACATAAACTAGGTGTTGAGCCAATTCATCAAAGGAGTGTCACAAAGAGAAGAAAAGCGTTAGCAAACCATGACCAGTCTATCACTAGAGGGAAGAGAAAAATCAACTCCCCCATTAAATGGAAGCATTGAGGGTCTGGTCGAGGAGACAGAAAACTGTCAGCTTGAAGTACCGCAGGGGGAAGTTTTTCCACATCCTGATCCTAAGAAGAAATCAATTTATTAAAGAAGGATTGGTGGTTGAACTCTTTGCTACCCCCCTTAAAATGGAATCATGGAGGGTCTGGCCGAGGAGACAGAAAGCTGTCAGCCTGAAGTACAACAAAGGGTAGTTTCTCCTGCACGCCCATACTGATCAAGGTCTCCTTCTGACAAAAAGAACATGATAGAAAAGGGAATACACCAACTACTATTTTGGGTATAAATACATCATTTGAAGGATATGTTAGGGCCGATGGTTGAGCATAGCTCCCAATTTGTAATAGTTTGATAGCAGAGATGTTCTCTGGTTATGTATGAGACATGGGAATTGCTCATTAATAGAAGTCAACTTCTTTCATCATCTGTTTACTTTTGTGCTGAAACACTCATGCATGGAATATACAGACGAGGTGTTGTAGTTGTATTGTAATGGAGGTTTGATTATAATGTTGCTGTGACTTGTTTCAATATTTTATTTCATTGTCTTGTTTCCTCTTATGCTGAAATGCTTCCGCATGGATGATCTAGATGAGTTGTTTTAGTTTTATTGTAATGGAGGTTTGACTATAATACTTCTATGATATATTTTAGTATCTTAAACTTGAGTTCAAGAGTGCTCTTGTGCCTGATTTTTTCTTCACCAAGCTGCTTGAAGGACATATGCTCATGGCAGACTTTTCCACTTTTCTCACTAAGTCTTCCTTCTGCTCATCTTCAACCTTAATCTCTAACCAAAGTTAATGAGTGCCTCATTTCCTTATGTATCTCTTGTCCATTTTATGTGTTTAAACATTATTGTACCGGGCTTTGTCCATTTGACCTCCACTCATAAACCTACCTCCACCAACATTTTGATGGGTACTGGGCTTATCCTCTTTCAATCTGAGGGTGACTCTTAGTGCTAACACAGAGAATGAGGAAGTGGTAGTTGAAGAAGTTGTATTAGAGGATCCTGCAGAAGAACGCTTGCTGAAATAAGTTTTCAAGTTGGGATCTAGAGCGAAGATAGACATACCAATGTATGAAGGTAATTTGGACGTCGAAGAATTGCTCGATTGGATACGAGAAATGGCCAAGTATTTCGGCTATGAAGATATCGATGAGGAGAAAAAGGTGAAACACGTTGTCACCGGGTTAAAAGGACACATAACATTGTGGTGGGATGAACTATAGGATGACAGAAGAAGCAAAGGCAAACAAAATATTAAGAGTTGGGATAGAATGGTAGCCAAGTTAAAGGCTAAGTTCATACCCAAGGACTATCAGATAAATATGAGATTGCATAACCTGAGACAAAAAGGAATGATAGTCAAAGAGTACACACAGGATTTCTATAGACTAAACATCAGGGTTGGACAGAGAGAGAGAGAGAGACGAGGAAAAATTTTCCAGGTATATCAACGGCTTGAGATATGAAATCCATGAAAAAATCAACATGATGACAATAAGGACAGTGGAGGACGCTTATCAGATTGTGCTGAAAGTAGAGGAGAAGTTTGACAAAAAGTAGATTCAATGAAGCAAAGGTAGAATTTTAAACAGAGGCAAGGGAATTTCCCATGAGAAGGCACAAAATCCCAAAGGTGAGACTGAGAAACCACATAGTCACTCTAGGAGAGGGGGAAGTTCCCGAGGGAGACAGAGTGGTGGTAGAAACTCTTTCCCTCAAGGAAGAGGAAGAGGTAGAGGAGGAGAGGTGAAGTGTTATGCCTATGGAAATTCAAGAAACATGTCTTGGGAATGCCTCGAAAGAAAGAATGAAGGCGGTGAAGCTCACATTTCAGAAGTGCATAAGAGAAATATTGAAGTAGAATACGCAGAAGATGGGAAATATTTGATGATGAGAAAGGTTCTCTTAAAGCCGAAGCCAGAGGTTGGAAAGCCAGTGCATAGGAATAGTTTGTTCAGGACAACTTACAAGACTAAAGATAGAGTATACAAGGTGATAATTGACAGTGGGAGAACTGATAATTTAGTATCCACATAGATGGTGGAGAAATTGGAGCTGGAGACAATTGCACATCTGAGTCTGTATAAGGTCTCATGGCTTCATAAAGGTCATCAGGTAATGGTAACTAAACAATGCCTTGTTGAATTTAAAATAGGAGGATATAGAGATCAAATTCTGTGTGATGTGATTCCCATGGATGTATGTCATGTTTTGTTGGGAAGACCATGGCAGTATGACAGGAATGTCATTCATGATGGGATAAATAATACTTATACTTTGGAGAATAATGGTAGGAAACACATGTTCCAATTGAGGAGAAGAAAGTGAAGGAAGAAGACAACACAAGTATACTTCTCATGAGTGGAAAGGAACTCCTGAGTGACGTTAAGAAGGAACAGGAGATGTAGTTTGTTGTAGTGAGGAATCCAAAATTTATCCTTACAAGTACTTCTATGGAGGATCTGCTTGAAGAAGTTCATGAATTGTTGGAGATTTCTGCTGACATAGTAGTGGATGAGTTTCCAAGCTCATTTCCACCTATCAGAAGTATTATCCATCACATTGATTTAATACCGGGAGCGAGTTTACCGAACAAAGCAGCGTATATATTGACACCTCAAGAGAATGAGGAGGTAAAGAGACAAGTCTAGGATTTGATAGAAAAAGGTTTGCTCAGAGAAAGATTGAGTCCATGCGCGATACCAACTGTGTTGAGTCCGAAGAAAGATGGAGGATGGAGAATGTGTATAGACTCAAGAACCATAAACAAGATCACCATTAGGTACAAATTTCCATTTCCAAGGATGGATGAATTAATGGATTGTTTAAGTGGAGCGAACTATTTTTCAAAGATAGATTTGAAAAGTGTATATCACCAAATAAGGATGAGAGAAGGTTATGAGTGGAAAACAACCTTCAAGACAAATGAGGGGTTGTATGAATGGCTTGTTATGCCATTTGGCTTAAAAAATGCCCCGAGTACTTTTATGAGGCTGATGAATGAAGTGTTGAAGGATTTTATTGGCAAGTTTGTGATCGTATATCTAGATGATATACTAGTCTTCAGTAAAACTGAAGAAGAGCATCTGAGGCACTTAACATTATTGATGAAGAGGTTGCAACGGGAAAAGCTGTTGATACATTTAAAGAAATCCTCTTTTATGAAGACATAACTCATTTACTTGGGTTTTGTGATCTCTTCAAATAAATTGAAGATGAATCCCAAGAAGGTGAGAGCAATCAGAGAATGATCATCACCAAGGAGTATATTTGAGGTGAGAAGCTTCCATGGATTAGCAAGTTTCTATAGGAAGTTTATTAGAAATTTCAGTGGGATTAGTGCACAAATGATGGATACAGTGAATAAAAAACATAAGTCTTTCAAATGGATAGAAGAGGTTGAGAAAATCTTCAATATATTGAAGGATAAGATAATAGAGCAACTGATTCTGGTCTCGCCAGATTTCGGGAAGACATTCTAAGTGAGATGTGATGCAAGTGGAGTTGCAATTGGAGCGGTATTGAGCCAAGATGATAGGCTTGTTGCATATTTTTGTGAGAATTTGAACGATACTAAGAGAAAGTACTCCACATATGATAAAGAGTTTTATGCCATAATTCAAGCCTTAAAGAAATGGAGGCACTGCCTTGTTCCAAAAGATTTTGTTTTGCATATCGATAATTAGGATTTACAATTCATAGCCAGACAGGAGAAGTTAAATCAAAGAATTCTAAGTGGATACAGTTTATGAAAAATTTCACTTTTGTCATTAAACATATTCCAGTAATGCTAACAAAGTTGTTGATGCATTGAGCAGGAAATGTCTAATTCTACAGGAATTTCAAGTGAAAAACTTGGGGTTTGAACGCCTTAAGGAAATGTATTGTGATGATATGGATTTTAAGGAGGCATATGAAGCATGTGTGAATCCTGTGCTCAGAGATAGAAGTTAGTGGACAAAGTATATGATACAAGATGGATTGCGGTTCAAAGGTTGCTATTTGTACATACCAAAATGCTCGATGAGAGAGAATCTGCTGAAGGAAAAAGCATAGTGGTGGTGTAGTCGGACATTTCGAACATGAAAAAAAGTTTTCACAGTTGAAAAGTTCATACTATTGGCCATGCATGAGAGAATATGTGAAGAATTTTGTGAATAGATGCAAGATCTGTCAGTATGCAAAGGGAAATAAACAAAACACTGGATTGTATCAACCATTGCCTATTCCAGAGAGGCCTTGGGATGCAATAAGCATGGATTTCATGTTGGGATTTCCAAGGAAAAAAAGAGGAAGTGATTTCATATTTGTGGTAGTTGACAAATTTTCAAAGATGGCACACTTTATCCCATGCTAGAAGACCAATGATGCAACACACATTGCTAACTTGTTTTTCAAGGAAGTTGTGAGACTTCATGGATTGCCTAGGAGTATTGTCTCAGATAGAGATACCAAATTTGTTGGTCATTTCTACATGACATTGTGGAAGAAACTGAGAACAAAAATATCCTTTAGTTCTGCATATCACCCTCAAATGAATGGACATACGGAGGTGGTGAACTAGAGTTTAGGAGATTTGCTTAGAAGTTTGGTCATGAAACATCATAGTCATTGGGATCAGATTCTAGAGTTTGCATACAATGACTCAGTAAAAAAAAGTACCAGAAAGATCCCATTTCATATAGTATATGGAATGATGCCAAGGGGAGTGTCAAATTTAAGAGATCTGGAGCATAGTGAATTTGGAAGCACTAGAGTCGAAGACTTCGTTGCAGAAATGCAGGAGCTTCATAATCAGATCAAAGAGTAGTTGCAGAGGAGCAAAAACGAATATAAACATAGAGCTGATCAACATAGGAGGAAATTTAAATTTGAAGTTGGACATCAAGTTCTAGCACATCTCAGGAAAGAAATGTTCCCAAGGGGAACATACAACAAACTGAATCCAAAGAAGATAGGACCATGCAAAATCTTAAGAAAATTTGATGAGAATGCTTATGAGATAGAGCTACCAGAAGATGTGGGTATATCAACCATATTCAACATATCAGACTTGTATCCATACAAGGAATATGGAACCAGAGGATTAGAAGATTAGAAAGAGATTCAGTGGGAAAAATGAATGGTTGTAGCCAAAAAGCCGCAGATGGAGAAGATCGTAAATCGATGAATTGATAAGAAGACCAGGAGAAAAACATATTTTGAGTATTTGGTAAAATGGAAAGGACGCCTAATAGAAGATGCTAGTTGGGTAAACAAAGTGGATATTCAGAAGCATGGAAGGTCAGTGTAGGAGCTCATGGACATGAGTCCATGAATTTTTAGCTAGAGGAGTATGATGCAGGAGCATCTCTAGCAAAGCGCGAGTGGAGGACAACTAAGTGCACTAGCACACATTTTGAAGAGATAATTTTGAAGTAAAGGAGGCGTATCATGCAAATGTTCTGAAGGGATTGAAATTTATGAGCATCTTTAATGTTTGGAGCTAGACGAATACAAGAGATCGTTGGAGGATGCATTTTCTTTTAATGAAGTCGCGTGCAGTACATATTCGATGTGTTTGATCTTATCTGTCTGTCTCGAATATTTATTGTAATAAATCCTAAGTGGTTGAATGCTTTTATTTTGATAGGATAACTCTAGAGTAGTTGGAGGGAAAGGCTCGAAGAGCCCCTCTGGTATAAAGCTTTGTATTGTTTCCCATAAGAGGCTGCTGAAATTATTATTGTGGTTGATGTAGTTGTATATGTTGTAGAAGTTGTTGAAGCTTATCAGAGTGTATGAACACATGTATAATTTCAGTTGGATGAATATAACAGAGAAGCATTGTTCCAAATGTCTGGTGTTGCAGTTACTGTGTCTATCTGAAAGAATGAATGGTAGGCTTTCTGTTTTCTTGTAATTCTTTGTTATTCACTCATTCTTGTGTTTATGAATGCATTTACATGGTTGAATGTATGAATCTGTGAAGATTTAGATAAGTTTCAATTATTTATCTTCTACGAGAAAGTGCAAGTGTGCATAGTGTCTGCAAGGTGTGCGTGACAGAGTCTGTTTTGACTCATAAACTCAGAAGAGATAACATGAACTTTATTTGTGCAAAGAGTGCATAGTGTCCGCAAGGTGTGTGTGACAGGGTCCGCTTTGACTCAGAAAGTTTAGGAGAGATAGTTTGAAGGTGTTCATAGACCGAAACACACTCGGAGTCATATTGTTCATGGGGAACAATAGAGCGTGGAAGGATTGTTGCAAGGAGGGCACAATCATCCTTCAAGAGTCAAGATCGAAGGAAGTTTTTTGCAAAAGTGTGCAGAGTCGATACTTGGCTAAGTATCGAGAAATCATTCGGGAAGTTCATAGTGTTGGGGAGAAGCAATTCAAAGAAAGGTAACTTGGATCTTTGCATGTAGAGAGTTCATATTGTCTACAAGGAGTGTGCGACAAAGTGTTTTGATTTAGAAGCTCAGGAGGAGTAGTGAAATTCGTCCACAAAGAAGCTAAGTCATGGAGGAGGACCTGTTGCAAGGCGTGCACAGGTTGAAATTCGACTAAGTGTCGAAGAGATCACTCTAAGGAGGAAAAAGTTCGAGAAAGAACAAAGTCTAGGAGTGAGAGTGGCGAGAAATATTCAAAGGGAGGTTTCCTTTAAGGTTTCCCAAAATTAACGAGCTAGATTCATCCAGGAGGGATCAGGATCATTCCAGACCGTCAGATCTGGGGAAATTTGTAGAGAGGTTAGCCGTGAAGCATTTCGACTCTTCGTAGTTCGGAGTATTTTAAGTTTTTGTGAAGTGGGGTT
>ML869126.1:4334-20583 GCA_009831015.1 Picea engelmannii | reverse complement strand
TGTGGTGTTTTGGAGAAAAGAGTTGTTAAGCGTGGCTAATGAAGAAGAAGGTTCTAACTTGAAGGAGTTTGTTACTCCTTGTCTTTATCTAATAATTTCTTCTATTAGACACACTACTTATCATGGAACTACTTATATTTACCTAAGGTTTTTTAAAGGATGTCATCAACTTATTATTGAATAATTTTGATTTACTCAATGAAACATGCTCCTTTATCAACTTTTTTATAATAATAATAATAATCTATGTTTAAGGTCACGACCAAGCCAAAAACCAAATTGGTATATGAAACCTCCTTATTTGTGGGACAATAGACCCCCTCCGCGTAGCAATTTGACTACTACATTCTATGGAAGTATACATACCCTAATCCTACCCCCCTTTAGATTTGAACATGTGACCTCAAAGGAAGAAAATGTTAAGGAACTAACTTCCATAACCCCTTATGTAGGTAGAATAATATATCTCCATGTAATAAAGGCCGATATTAATAAGGCCTATCAATAAGGAAGAATAAGTCAAAAGTAAGTAAACCTAATATAAGCTTCCACTTCTAGAAGGATCTTCCTCTAGATTGTTCTTTTAGATAGACAGATTTAGTATAAATAGGGGTAGAGGGTATGATAAGTTTTGTCTTGGATATTATTGTAATAAAGCTTTGCTCTACTCAAGGTTTCCCCCTCGAAGAGGCAAGTGAACATTGTTATCATTAATCAAGGTGCTCTTTCTAGTGTTATTCTGGTATTATTCTGGTATTTTTTTTGTTATATCATTGTTGTTCTACCATTTCTAGCTAAAATATTTTTGTTCTACAGACTATTTTATATCTGGAATACTACAAGTGGTATCAGAGCACTTTCCTTGCTAGAAAATTGTGGGTTAATTTTTTTTTAAGGTAGAGACGTATTCTGACGTCTTAAAGCTACAGAGATTTGTCGTTACACGCATAAACCCATAGTCAGGGAGTCATACACGCAGGAAATACAAGTGTTACTTAAGAGCACATTTGTTGGCCACCCTTGTAACCCTTGTTGCTACCCCTTTGAGTGGTAGCGCATAAGACAACACATGTATACAGATCAACCTAGATCTCCTAAATCCCTCCATAGATAAACAAATCAGCCACCTGACTGTTATAGTGCCACCGAGAACAACACTCAGGAATATACTCTCTAGTACCTGGGTATTCGGGTAGTACGAATAAGGGCACGGTCTAGCCTCCTTAGTTGGTGCCCTGAGATATTGGGCCAAGTACTACTGTTGGACCCCGCACGTATATCAGAGAGCTATAGAACAGGGAAAACCCTTTTCTGTAGACACCCTTCATACCCTAACCCTTGGGACGAAAACAAAAACAGAACATACAAGATCTATTGCCTCGCAATTGTGCCTCCTGCATTTAGGTTGTGAAATTACTACACATTTCTTCCTGTTAAGAATTTGGGCATTTCAACACTGCAGTATCCTTCAGATCAGAGTATAACTCCGAGGGAGTTCTCAAAAAAAAAAAAGGTATGGATCCTGTTGGCACCATTATTTTAGCCCTATCCCATTGGATTCCTCTCTTTGTCCTTATCGCAGTCATACTTATCATTTTTCAGCAAAAAAAATTCTCATGGACTCGACCCCCTTCCAACACCCTTATTTGGGCCTTAGCCCATTGGATTCTCCTCATCGCCTTGATCGTTGTGATACACTTCACCCATAACCCTTTTTTTGTGCGGTCCCTTTTTGTTTTCCCTCTTCATCATGGCCCACACCCATAGCCAAGACTTGGAAACTCGCTTCAATTCCTTGTCCTCTAATTTCACATAGACCCAATAGGAAGTGCAGCAACTCAGTGCCAATTTTTCCACCATCAATAAAAACATGCATTCCTCCATAGACGCCAAAATGGAAACTATCGCACAGGACCTCGCTACCCAGCTTACATCCTTCACTAGTGTGTTCTGGGCCAAGCTGAATATCCATGTCGATCTTCCCTCCTCTGACCCACCTTTGCACTTGAAAGGTGAAAATTCCTGTTAATTCCATGACTTTTCATCCCCATCACTTTCAGCGTGACCTACGCCTTCCGCGTGTGGATGTGAACAACTTTGATGGCTCAGATCCCACTGGATGGGTAACTCAAATGGAATATTATTTCTCTTTGTATGGCATTACAGATGAGTTGTCCAAACTCCGATACAGTGTTTTCCATCTAGATCAAGAACGTTGGCAATGGTGGCAATGGAGAAAAAATGCTCGCCTAGGGTATGTGGCTTGGACACAATTTGTGGCAGAGCTTTATGAACGCTTTGACACTTACACCAACCATTTAGGCCATTTGACAAAGTTGAAACAATCTGGAATAGTGAAATACTTTATAGCCTCTTTTGAGCAATTGGCTTTCCGTACAGAGGGCATGTCTAATGCTTTTTTCCGAGAATGTTTTATCAGTGGCCTCAAGGATGATATATGTTCCCATGTCCTCATGGCTCGGCCTTAGAGTTGGGTGGAAGATACTAAAAGAGATAAGGAAGCACAACAGGTTGTCTCTTCTCAAACCCGAAAACCCTCCTTTATTCCTTGCCCTAAACCAGGCACTCCCACTCCTCCTTCCACTCCACTAAAGATCCAGAAATTGACCAAGGTAGAAATGGTTGAACACCAACTCAAATGCCTTTCTTATAATTGTGATGACAAATATTTTCCTGGGAACAAGTGTAAGGAACAAAATATTTTTATGGCCATCTCTGTGGATGTTTCGGAAGACGATGTCGAGGCTTCCCCTATGGTTGAGTCACCTGAACCCACTGACATGACCCCACCCTCTGACCCTCCCGAAGTTGAACCAATCATTTCCCTGAATGCTCTCACTAGGTTCTCTGCTCCCCAAACCCTTAAGCTAATTGATTGCATTAAGC
The DNA here is from genome assembly GCA_009831015.1 of Picea engelmannii. Classification (NCBI taxonomy): domain Eukaryota; kingdom Viridiplantae; phylum Streptophyta; class Pinopsida; order Pinales; family Pinaceae; genus Picea; species Picea engelmannii. Next base: position 17,676 of record ML869126.1, on the reverse strand, counting down.
ATCGTAAGATCATCATCCTTGTTGACAGTGGAAGCACCCATAATGTTATTCATCGTCGCATTGCCCAAGAAACTAATTGCTATATCCGTGTCGTCAATAATTTTCAAATCATGATTGCCAATGGAGGGTCCATGAAATGTGGGGGGTGTTGTGAAAATGTGTGTCTCCAAATTGGTCAGTACCTCATGAAATCTCATATGTTTTCTATTGACATGGGCGGTTTTGACATTCTGTTGGGTGCATAATGGCTAAGGAATATGCGTCCCATTCCCATGGATTTTAAGGAATTAACCATGCAATTCAACTAGGAGGCCCAACAATATAAGTTCCAGGGCATCACCGTCGGTTCCCTGGAGATCATTAGTTCCCATCACATGGAAAATCTCCTCAAGAAATGTCATTTTGGCATTAATGCAAAACTCCATGCCATTCACGCCACTGAGACACCCTCTGTACCGCAGGACCTCCAATCCATCATCTCCAAACATCAAGTTGTTTTTTTCCACTCCCCCAGGACTTCCTCCTTCCCATGGTGTTCATGATCATTCCATTCCCCTTGTCCCCAACATCTTTCCTCCCAATGTTCATCCCTATCATCATCCATTTTCCCAAAAAAATGAAATTGAGAAAATTGTTCAAGAATTGCTCACTACAGGTGCTATCCGTCCTAGTATGAGCCCCTACTCTTCTCATGTGGTCATGATCCTTAAGAAAGAAGGCTCTTGGTACATGTGTACTGACTTCTGCGCCCTCAACAAACTCACCATTAAAGACAAATTTATCATTCTTATCATTGATGACCACTTGGATGAATTGAGTGGTGCCCAATTCTTTATTAAACTTGATCTTCCTTCTGGCTACCACCAGATACGTATGAACAAGGTAGACATTCCTAAGATTGCATTTCAAACTCATAAGGGCCACTATGAGTTTTTGGTCATGCCCTTTGGCTTGTGTAATGCTCCCTCCACTTTCCAAAGCCTCATGAATCATGTCTTCCGTCCTTTTCTCCGTCATTTTGTCTTAGTTTTCTTTGATGATATCCTCATCTAAAGTAAAACCTGAACAACCCATCTTGCTCATGTGGATCAAGTTCTACATCTACTCTCTCAGCACCAACTTTTCCTCAAACAATCTAAATGTGCTTTTGGCGCCTCAGAAGTCGAGTACTTGGGTCATATTGTTGGCAAGGCATGTGTCAGGGTGGATCCTAAAAAGATTGAAGCTATGCAGGATTTGACTAGCCCAAATACTCTCAAAATCTTGTGTGGGTTTCTTGGTTTAACGGGATATTATCGTAAGTTTGTTAAGAATTATGGAAATATTTTGGCACCTCTCATTGCTCTCCTTAAAAATAATTCTTTCACTTGGACTCTCGCAGCTGATTAGGCCTTTCAAACCTTGAAGGCGGCCATGTGCACAACTCCAATCATGTCCCTTTCTGATTTCACAAAGACCTTTTTCCTGGAATGTGATGCTTCTGGGAAAGGACTTGGATTAGTCCTTATGCAAGATGGTTGGCCTTTGGCTTTTACCAATAGACAACTGTCAGAGCGACATTTGGGCCAATCAATCTATGAAAAGGAAATGTTGGCTATTCTGCATGCAATGGATCTTTAGTGCCCTTATCTATTGGGGAAACGCTTCCAATTAAGACAGATCATCAAAGCCTCAAGTATTTTCTGGAACAACACCCTTCCTCCTCGGAGCAACAAAAATGGGTGACTAAGCTCTTTGGATATGATTATGAGATCATTTACAAGAAAGGCAAAGACAATGTGGTTGCCGATGCACTTTCAAGAAAATATGAAGATGAAGGGCCCCTTTTTTCCCTCTCCTTCATTGTACCATATTGGCTCCAAGATGTTCACCAGGATTGGCTACAAGATCCCCAAATTTTGCATCTGATCCAACAATTGCAGACCAATTCTCCATTTTCCCAAGGGTACTCTTGGCACAATGATGAGCTTCGCTACAAAGATCGTTTGTATTTAATTAAACAATGACAACTTAAATCCACGATACTTTCTTAGCTTCATGCTAACCACAGTTGGGCACTCAGGGTTTACCAAAACCTATGACTGGGTCAAACGTTCTTTTTTCTGGGATGGTATGAAATAGGATGTTTGCAATTTTGTGGCAGAATGTGATGTTTTTCAATGCAACAAGGGAGAAACAGTCAAAGCTCCTGGCACACTACAACCACTTCTGATTCCACCTGCTATTTGGAGGGATATCTCTATGGATTTTATTGTGGGCTTACCTAAATTGGGCAATAAATCAATCATTATGGTGGTTGTTGATCGTCTTTCCAAGTATGTTAATTTATGTGGTCTTCAACATCTACTTATCACCTCCACTATGGCTCAACTTTTCATGGATCAAGTCTTCAAGCTTCATGGCATGCCTCATTCTATTGTTTCTGATCGAGACCCCACTTTCACCAACAATTTTTGACAAGAACTATTTAGGCTACAGGGCACCCAATTGCATCTCAGCACAACTTATCATCCCCAGACTAATGGTCAAACTGAAGTTGTCAACAAGTGTTTGGAAACATATTTGAGGTGTTTTGCATCAGAAAGGCAAAATCAGTGGGCTCAATGGTTACCACTAGTTGAATGGTGGTACAACACTTCTTACCATACAACTACCTGCATGACTCCTTTTGAAGCAGTATATGGACAAAATCCACCTTCAGTTCTCTCATACCTACCAGGTGTCTTGAAGGTCTAGGCGGTTGACCAAACGCTTACAGTTCGAGAGGCTATTCTTCGTACCCTCAAAGAGAATTTGGTCATGGCCCAGAATCGCATGAAGCAACAGGTAGATCAAGGTCACTCTGAACATCAATTTTTTGAAGGAGACCATGTGTTTCTTCGACTGCAACCTTATAAGCAAACTTCCCTCAAGGTTGACCATTTTCTGAAACTGGCACCCAAATTTTATGGTCATTATACCATTCTCAAGCGTGTGGGACAAGTGGCCTATCAGTTAGGTTTGCCCAGTCATTCTAAGCTTCATCATGTTTTTCATGTCTCCTGCTTAAACAAGGTGATTGGAACTAAGTGCCAAACTCAAACCAACCTTCCCGAGTGGGATGAAGAAGACTCCATCTGGTTGCAACCCTAAGCAGTTTTGGACCAGCGTGAGCGTCGTCTGCGTCGACGCACCGTCAAGGAAGTGTTAGTCTAGTGGAAAGATACAACTCCAACAGATGCCACTTGGGAACCAACTACCATTCTACAACAATTTCCTCATCTCAACCCTTGAGGACAAGGTTGTTTTTAAGGGGGAGGACATGTTAGGGACCTAACCTCCCTAACCCCTCACGTAGGTAGAATAATATATTTCCATGTAATAAAGGCCAATATTAATAAGACCTATCAATAAGGAAGAATACGTCAAATGTAAGAAGACCTAATAGAAGCTTTCGCTTCTAGAAGGATCTTCCTATAGATTGTTCTTTTGGATAGACATATTTAGTATAAATAGGAGTAGAGGGTATAAGAATTTTTGTCTTGGATATTATTATAATAGAGCTCTGCTCTGCTGGAGGTTGCCCCCTCAAAGAGGCAAGTGAACATTGCTATCATTAATCAAGGTGCTCTTTCTGGTGTTATTCTGGTATTGTTCTGGTTATATCATTGTTGTTCTGATATTTCTAGCTAAAATATTTTTGTTTTGCATACTATTTTATATCTGGAATACTACAGAAACACATACTCTTAACCATTAAATCCACTCAAGTTGTAAAAAAATTATATAAAAAAATAATCAAACTAAAATCCAAAACATGCTTCACATGATCTACAAATACATGATCTACAAATGATCTACATTATATAGTGATGAGAATCATTATAAATATATTTAATAAATACTAATTTTTCATCTTCATTATAAATATATTTAATAAATACTAAATTTTCATTTTAAATATAAGAGTAATGGATATAATCGTTTGTGATCACATTATATGCATGTAGAATTTAGGTATTTTATCCATCTCTTTTAAGATGTAAGTAACTTGTCTTGGTTAATGGATCATGCATAGAGTCTTTGGTTGAAACCTATGTGTCTTCTTGTTGTTGTAAGAGTTGAGTAACTTTCATGTGAAGTGGTGGAAAAGCATCATGAGCACTAAACTAGAAGTGAGATACCATGTGTCATGCATGGTTAGTGCTTGCAATATTTAGATTCTTAGATTCCTAATAGATAAAAATTGTGCACAAAGTAAGAATTAAAAACAAAACAAAAGGATTATTTAGGCACTAAATCCATACACTTTAAGGAAATGGAAAGTTGGATTCTACTTGAGTTTCTCAAGGTAAACACTCATATCAAAAGTTATGGATTATGTGAACTCCACTCTCGCACATACGTGACGTGTCAACTCAATCTGACTTTACATAAAAATAAAAAAGGCTGAGAGTCGGGCATGAAACATGAAATATATTAGGGGGGTCCTCTCATGTCTCATGATATATATTTAAAAACACAAAAGGAGTGGCATGGAAGTTAGTACCGAATCTTACAACTGTTTCTGGCCACTAAGACACCCACCGACGAGATTAGGAATTGACTTGATGCGGGAACAAATACGGGCTTATTCTTACAAACCTTACAAACCTTGTAATGTATAAATTACAGTAGAAAAATTTCCAATCTTCATACATTGAAATTACAATCGAGTTAGTCCCAAGGGATAGCTCAGTTGGCAAGATGTGCGCACGCTCTCTCAGTTTGGGGAGAGGTCACAGGTTCAAGCCTAGCTATGAGTCCCTGGGGCAGTTGCTTTTCCACTCCCATATCATCCACTATGTGGGGAAGTATTGGGGTGGGTTCCCAGCGAGTTAATTTCTCATCTGGAAAAAAGAAGAAGATTAACATAAGTTACATTAATAGAAATTATGTTCATTTTACAAGAAGTTTACCAACATATCGTGGTGTAATTACTAAGGTGCATAATTTACTATAAATGGTTGATCATATATTTCAATATACAAAAATATTTACAAAATGTATTAAACTTTTAATTTATGAAAATAAAGTAATTAACACAGTTAGTGAAAGTACCTAAACCAATCTTCTCAACTCAAAACTTCCCTCAATGTTAGATATTCTCAATGTTCATATAAAAATTCAATTCTTCATATATCTCCTTGTCTACCCAAAATATATGTCCTATCTACCCTTCCCTAAGGAAAGTCAAGGTCCTCTCCATTTACATGTAGGGATGGTGTTGTGGTAGACACTTTGTTTTAAAGGGCCCCATCCGTTTTGAATCTAGGTATTTCTCTAGACAAGACCCACCATGAGTGGTTTGAAAGCAATGACAACCAAAAACTTTTTATTTCACTGAGAGTTCTATATTTTAAAGAAATTAATGATCATTCATTTTTACTTAATTAAGTCCATGGGCATTGGATGGTCTAATGGACTAATCAAAGGAGGTGGTTGGTGGGTTGACTCATGAATCCATATTTCTTCTCGACTTTTGCAACACCCTTCCCTTATTTTGATTTTTTTTTCTTTGACTTTTACTTTCAAAGGAGAGTTGATTGAATTGGTCGTGTGTAGACCAAGCATTCTGAACTCCAAAGAAAAAATATCCACTTATTGTATTTTTTAACCAACTTGCTACTAGAGTGCGTTGTATTTTTTAAATGGATAAAGTTCGAAACGCTCATTACAATGGAGGAAATGTTGAAGAAAACATTTCCTCAATAACATTTATAAAGTAATTTTCTCTTCTCATGCATCTTTTATAAATATCTTAGCATTGTCAAGTGAAGTGTTGCCACCAAGTTGGGAATATCAACACATTCCCATGACATTCTTACACAAATTCTTCTCAACCACTTTAGTCCTTACCTACACGTGTGACTCTGGATAGTTAGGCAAGGTGAAGTTGTTCACCAAACATAGCTACCAACTTTTATGTTGTTTGGAGTTAGTTGAATCAAGACAACTATTGGGTTGAGTTAGTTGAATGAGGACAAATCGAAGCAATTGGGTTGTCAGTGAGTGAGAATCTTTGGTTATATTTTGGTTCTTTAAGTTATTTAAATACAAACTATAAAACATGAAATTTAATTTGAATTTTATTAAGTATTTAAAAATAAATAAATAACTATGTATATAATTTTATTGTTTAAAGATTTCAAAATTAAGATAAATTATGTTTAATTTTTGTAAAGGTTTTTTTAAAAGTTGTGAGATTGTTTTGAGTAGTGGTTGAATATGTGATTACATCAAAAGAGTTTATATTAAATAATCTTATAACTTGTGCAGATACAAGTATATCAAAACTTATTTCATGTTCTTCAATTTAAAAAGAGGTGGTAAGAGTAGGGGAATCTTCATTGATCCCAAAGGAAATTGAAAGAGCTAGTATGTTTGGGGATTAGGACGAGCAATTGACAATAAGGTGAAGGCATTGACAATTTATCAAGGAGTTAATTTAGCTTTGTAAACACAAATTAACATCTTAGAAGTAGTGGGAGACTATGCAATTGTCCTCCGTGTCCTCACTAAAGACCCACCTTCATCATCCCCTGCTCTAGCTAGAATCCTCACTAGAGCTAAAAGCATGTTGAGTGTTCTCCAATTCATTAATTTCTATCATGCCAAGTAAACCTTTAGTAGTAAAACAGATTGTATGGATATTTTAGGGGTCTAAAAACTGCAAGGAGGAATTTTTGTGCAATAAGAAAAAGAGCACTTCTACCACAATGTTATTCCATGAATACTAAAAAAAATTGGATTGAGGAGGCAATGGGTGTCCCCCTTGCATGTCCATCAAGTGGCCATCGCAAAGGATCTCAAGATGAAAGAAACACTTATTTCATTAATACCCATACAAGTGAGAGTAAAGACAATTCAAGAAAGGTGTCACAACAACAATTCACATGCGTGTAGGCAAGAGGAGACATCATCAATCATATTGTCATGGAGATGGAGACCTTTATTGCTACCTCTCAAAAACTTTGGTTCTTAAGGAAAGTAACTCTCCTTTGTGGAATTGATGTGTTTTTTCTATTCGAGCAACTCTCCCTACCTTAGTGTAGTGGTCCTACCTCCACAGACACTACTACATCTATCTTTAAGTTTTAATAACATTAATTAAAACTAAATGCTCACAATTTCTTCACATAGCTAGAAGGTTCTCATATTCACATATTTACTATTAGTTCAATTAAAAATGAGAATTTTTTTTTATAAGACTTATGATACTTCACAATTTTTCCATAAGAAAAACTAATCTATAAATTAATATGTATATCATATATTACATAATCTAATATAATGGAAAGAATTGAATTTTAACACGCAAAGTAGAAGTTAAACAAAATAACCAAGAAAAAACAATACATATAACTACAATCAAATTGTAACTTACTTAAATTAATTAATGATGAACACAAAAATAATTAACTGATATGACTTCAATCACTCACCAAATAAAAACTAAAAATAGTCTATATTTCTCTTCTTTTGATTTCTAAAACTCTCCCTTGTACGAAGTTTTTTTGTTTATAAGTTTTTTTTACATCATAACTCTAAAGTCTTCTTATGTGATGGAGTTACTTTCCTAAGTGTTAAATACGTCAACCACCTTATCATGTGGTGCATTCGCCAACCTGAAAACTAAATTATTTATAATTATACAATATCGTATATAAACTAGTACATGATAATAATTAATTTGTTATGTATAGAAGTTTTACATATAGTAATGTTCGTATAAAATTATTGATCCTTTTACATAAATTCCAATTATCTTTTAACGATTTTAATGAACAAACGTGTCATTCAAATATGTAATTATTTTTGGATTTTAGATATGAAATCTAGTTAAGCCTATTTTATTAAAACCACGTGTCTTAGTGACAATTTATAAAGATTTTTAAGTCCTAAGCTTAATTGTTTTCTTAATTGTTTTTTGAATTTGAGTTAGTGCACATACTCAATATATAAAACAAAAGGAGACTATTACATCCTCTCAATTCATTATAGACATCTCAAAATAAGGCACATTTATCGGAGGGTTGGGCCTTTTCGCCAAGTCCCTTAATTTTTAAGTTGCCCTTAATTTTTAAGTTGGTGGAGGACCAAAAAAAAAAAACTCAGTTGGAATGGACCTCTACCCCTCTAAACAATCTCGTGCCCACTCAACGAGAACACCCTTCAAACCCCTAACCTTTATCATCTATTACTCAATGTTCATTCATGTCCAAAGTTTCCTAACTAAGTCATGTATCATGCACGACAAGGCTTCATATAAGTAGCATATTTGAATATTGAAACATATATATAATAATATTCAAGGTGTGTGATAACCTTCTAATTATCATTATCATGGTCAGATATACATGACATGGGTCAAGGGTGACATTCCATTTTCACTATCATCATCATTGTTAGAGGTACATAACATGGGTCAAGGGTACGATAACATCCTTGCTATAGTCACCATTGTTAGCACTATATAACTTGTCAATCAATAGGCATCTTGGCATGTATATGAATCTGCTCTCCCAATAGAGTGTGCACATGTCAACATATATGAATAAATACGAGTTGATTGACCAATATAATCAATAACATAAGAAATAGAAACCTTTTGTATCCTCACTCAATTAAGACATAAAATATTAATGCATGATAAACCCTGATAGTCAGCTAACATGATATAATAACAACTTATGTCCATCTATAATATAATTTCGTGACTTCATATTACAATACTATATGATTTGTTTAGTCATAATGTCACCATGTATCAGTGGCATCTATATACCATTGGGTTTAGTGGACACCATGATTGTGGTGGTTTCCTTGAGCCATATAAAACATAAAATAAGTCAAAATATAAAGCCCAAAAATGGTGGCGGCCTACCCTCAACGTTCTCCACCATTTGACTTTTCAATTCTTGGCTCACTCCACTCGTAGGTTGATTTGAAATGGATCGTTATATAATTTGTCGTCTATTTTGGCACTTTTTGGGTGGACAAATTGGAGCTATTATCTTGTAGAGCCCATTTCAGGGGTAGGTATTGCTTTGACGATTTGGGGTCTAAAAGTTTTTAGAGCTTATTTAAGGGCTTTAATGATCATTTTGGGTTGAAAACTTTGCAAACAAAGTTCTATTCTTTCAACGTTGTTCTACACATTGAGAAATTTCCAATGGTGTGAAGATCACATCAATTGAAGTTTGTATGCAAAAGTTATGTCTTCTGCAATTTGACGTATCCTCTTGACCACCATAATTCTGACTAGATGCCATGTTATCTCACATTACTCACACATGTGGAGCTAGTCACATGTGGAATTTCAAGAAGATTCTAGAGGGTTGAAAATCCTAACCTTAATTGAGAGTTGAGGTATGCAAAAACCCTAACCCTAACCTTAGACAACTATCATGCCATGTTAAACATTGGGCTTGTAGGAAAGCTAAGGGTTTCATTAATGATTGTATTGTTTAATGTTCCATAGTTTAATAGAGCATCTAGGAGTGGGATATTGAAGAAAAATAGAGGAAGTATAAGACCTTGTAGTAGCCATACATGCCATAGTGTGCATGGAAACTCCATAGTGAGTGCACTTACTTTTTATTTGCATTTCGTAACTAGGAAGAAAAGAGCAATGCATAGGCCTCACCTTCAAGTTTGTTTTTTCGTGTTTTGGGTTTTCATAGGGTACATCTTGTGTTCATTATGTGGATGGTGTGTTATTTGTGTAGCTTCTTTCTTTTCAGTTTTAGTTCATTTCAATATATTGTGTGCTAAGCTAATAATATTAAATGTGAAATCTAAATTAAAGCATTGTGTAACAATAGATTGTAAAATATTTACGCCGAAAGGCGTACACCTATTGACAATGGGCAGATTTAATAGGGGTTTAGTGCTTAATAAGTTTTCTATGGACATGATTAAATATGGCTGGAATATTCTTAGTAGTCACACAAAATAAATGGCTGTGATTTCAATCATTAACTTCCTAGCTATTATAAAGACATCCGTTTATGTGTTTACTTTTTTACATTTACCTAATCATATTTAAAAATTACTTTGATAGCTAACTGATTGCCACGTAAGTGATTAACAGAAATTAAAATATTAACACCAGATAAATGAAGCTCAACCGTTTATTTGTTAATCAATAATAAAATTTAATATATTCTTTTCATCTTCTCAGCCTTTCGACGTTGATCAACCACAATTATGTGGCTGTGCTAGTATAAGACATGTCGTGACAAATTTTTTTAGTGAAATATCCACAACAATTTACATATTGTAGGCACCTCCTTGGCAAGATATGTAGGTGCCCAAAGTGTCACATAGTCTTAATAGACTGTGTTGAGTCGGAAAGAGGCATAATAAAAAATGAAGAGACTATTGAGTCTCTATTAGCTATAAAGTTTGAAGAATGAATTAGATTCCAGGATGGAACACATAAAAAATGAATCTTAGAGACAAAACAAGACTTCCCAAAAATGAAAGAAGGAATCTTGGGCTACATTAGATGTCCATAATAACCAACTTAATGACCTTAAAGTGACATCGTCTTCCACTCAAAGGAGGCAGGAGCAACTTGAAGACAAGATAGTCCCACCCACAACCCACCTAACACTAAACATGGAAGAAGAAAATGAAGCCACTTAGACAGGATATTCAGAATCTAATGATGCCAACATTGCCTCAAGATGTGATGTGAAAGTTACTTTAGCTATAAATATTTTTTTACTTTTAATTAAAATATTACAAAGTAAAATCTATACTATAAATCCCATTTTGAATAGCTAGATGTATGTTTGGAATCTAAACTAAAATTGTCGTTAGATGACAATTTGAAAACTTCTTTTTATAAATTTTTTTAATTTTTCTATATAAGTATTGTTTTAATTAAAACAATTACCTTTTCTAATTAAAAAAAAAACAAACTTAAAATAAATAATTTTATTTTAATTTATTTTTCACATAAAAATAATTAATTATTAATTATTTTTTCAAAAAATTCAACTTTCATTTGTAATTGTTAATTATTCATTTATTAGCCTTAGTAAATGACAACAATCTTCATAATTATAACACATTTATTATTCTCACCCTATACCATACAATGCCAACATAATTATTTTTATTTCTAACTACTTTTATTGAAAAACAATTGAAACCATTTAGTTAGTACTCCTTTTCATTGCTTGACTTATAAATACATGATAAGAAACAAAATAGTCTAGTGTCGGCCGACTATCATCATACAATCATAATATTTTATTTTAATCTGATTTGATTTGTGTGATACGAATTTGTTGGGATCGAATTGTAAGTTCCAAGGGTATTGATTTACATTTGACTATTAACGTGCTAATGAGATAAGATAGTTAAAAAAAAAAAAAAAAACATGTACCTCATGGGTCAACCCAAACTATATGAGTAATCTTTTAATTATATATTGCAATTATTAATGTTCTCCCATTTAATTGCTTATCACACGATTTGGGTGGTTGATTGAATCATGAAGAAATGCATCTTATTGGCTATATGTTATTATTTTATTTTCCATGTCGTCCTAAATTGACAAAGTCTACCCATATCATTATAATGTTTATAATTAACCGATAAAATATATGCTATAAATGTAAATGCCATAATAATGTACGTTATTAAGGAATAAAATATGATATAAATTATAAATATTATGATAAAAAAATTGTCACATACTTAGCTAACCACCTAAGAGAATAGTTTCGTCAACCAATTTTAGTCTACATAAAATAAAATAAAAACACGTGGCGTGATTGTCCTCGCGGTGTGGCGGAAAAGCTTCAAGACCATCATTAAGGTAGAGGGAGAGGGTTCTCTTGTTTCCCTCCCATCCTTCAAAACAAATAATCCTTTAGGGAGGATGCCCCCTAATTAACCATGTGATTTGTGATTTGTCCCTGTGTTTAGTTTGTGTTTAGTTTGATAGGTAGGAAATAGATATTGTATGTTGATGTGGTTTGACGAGATGGTTAGGAGATAGGACTTGTGTTGTTTTTATTTAATTTCAAATCTTTGATGAGGTTTTAATCTGTTATGGTAAGATTAGAAGGGTAGACACTCTCATGAGTGGGAACTCCTTGTGGATGTTTCTTTAGACATCTTGACCCTTACTAAATTATAAGTTACATACTAGGCATTGGCATGTGCATTATTGATAATTAACTTAGAAGTTATAGTTACATCCAACTAAATTTAAACCTAAACCTCATCCACACCAATTCCTCTAGATTTTAGAAAAATAAATAAACATACTGCTTAAATTGTGTGGACTTTTAGTGTCATCTATGTCACTTTTGGTTCTCAAAAATTTTCCAAGGAGTTGTACTCGAATAATGAAAGTTAAATCTTCTAATATAGTAATGGGTGATGTTGTGGATGAGTAATACATTGATTTCTTAAAGTTTCACTAATGCCTTGATCTCATTATTAGAGGAAATCCCCGACCAATCACCATTTGTCATTAAGACACGTGCCACTTCCATGTTAATTGGACTCTAGCTTAGGATCGATTTTCCATATATTTATATATGCAAGTTTTAAAATTAAGATGTTTTAGAAGTTTCTTATATTTTTAACAAAATAATTAGGTAATTTTTTTTTAATGTAATTGTTTTTTATGTGAAAAAAAATACAATTTAAAAATGAAATACTATTAAAAAAACAATAAAAAAAATTCATATTAATTTATTTGTTAAAAACAACTATTAAGGTTATGTGTTTTCTTAGTTATAAATTTAAATTATGAAGCAATAAGATATATAAACATATGATAAAAAAATAGTCCTTACATTACATGAATTTAACACTTAATTAAATTATAACTTTAAATTAAATTATTATTTATTTACAGTAATTTCAAATGAATTTATAAAAAAAATATCTTAAATAATATAAGTTTAAAATCTTAAACATGAATTTAACATTTGATTAAATTATACCCGGATAGGGTGACACGACACTCTGAGTCGGGGACACCTGGACACGCACTCAGAGCAGTCTTAAGAGTTGATTTAACTGCGGATGGCAGCCACCCACGCATTAGCATTAACAATGGGGGCCGGCCATCGCAGGGATAATACGACTATGGAGTTCCCTCGCGCGATCATTTACTCCTCTCGCGAGTTCAGTCCGGTCATGGATGTGGAAGGACAGGTTTTAATGGAGTCTAGTTATGATTTTGATATGATATTTGCTCGCCCGTTCACCATTTCTTCCATGAGTTTTGGTGTGGCATTCCAGAGCTCTGTGGTCTGGGAGAAATTTCGGCTGAGACGTTTTGATCAGG
>ML869123.1:8869-20583 GCA_009831015.1 Picea engelmannii | reverse complement strand
GTGATGAGAATCTAGCTCTATTTGGTCAGTCAAATAAGGACAAAGGTAAAGGACCCAGTAAGGGAAAGGGAAAGGGAAAGAGTGAAGAGCCAACCTCACAGTGAGGAAAGGACTCGAGTAAAATCAAGTGCTTCAATTGTCATAAGCACGATCATTATGCATCATAATGTCTAAAGAAGAAGAAGGGAAAAGAGAAGTAGATAGCAACCTCTACAGAAACTCAAATGAACAATTTTCGTACCAAGTTCGAGAAGGATTTCTCGTTGGTAGCCTAATTTTCTACTAGCACAATTCCGAGGAATGTGTGATATGTGGACAGTGGGGCATCTCGACATATGACATCAACCCGACAGTTATTTTCTAGTATAAAGAAGCAAGACTTGGGAGCACAGGTTGAGCTTGGTGATGATGCCAAGTACCCAATAGCAGGAGTTGGTACTATTCCCTTTCACCCCGAGTCAAGTAATTCTTTATATTTTAATGATATCTTGTTTGTACCAAGTCTCAAGAAGAACTTGCTTTCAGTTTCAATTTGGAGGATAAGGGCTTTGCAGTGGAGTTCAAGAACTAGCAAATCCTCATCAGACCGAAGGAATCTAGCCCAAATATAGCTCGGGAAATAGGGATTAGAGAAGATAAGTTGTACAAGTTACAGGGTGAACCTGTCCGAGCCCTAATGCATAACAATGATAGCTTCTATGAGTTGTGGGACAAGAGGATGGTGCACCTACATCACAAGATGTTGTCTATTCTAAGGGAGATAGTCATAGGTCTTTTAGAGTTCAGTATTGAGAAACATGGTGTATGTAGAGGGTGCACGCTTGGCAAGGATGTCAAGGGTGCTTTCCCAAGCAACGAACATAGGTCTAAGGGGATTTTGGGCCTAGTACATTCAGATGTTTGTGGGCTAATGTCAGTAGCAACAATTACAGGAAGCATGTACTATGTTTCCTTCATTAATGAATTCTCTCGAAAGAGTTGGATCTACTTCCTAAAAACCAAGGATAAGGCCTTTCGCATGTTTCAGAAGTTCAAAGCCCTAGTTAAAAACTAGACAAGGAAGAAGATCAAAGTCTTGAGATCAAATAATGGGGGAGAGTACACCTCCAAGGAGTCTGGTGGTTTCTGGAAGGAGGCAAGAATCAAGAGGGCGTTGACTATTCCATATGTTGGAGCCACCTTTTTCAACTGGTTTAAATGTAATTTTTAAAGTCAAATGTTGGTCTTTAAGTTCTCTTTTACTTCGTGACATTTACCAACTAAAAATCTCAGTAGTCCCGACATGCGAAATAGCGAAGGATGTTATGTTTCATAAGTCACCACCTTTTATTGTTAAATGAGATTTTTTACTTTTTGTACCTCGAGATATCGTGCTTCGGGAGTTACAAGTCACAAGATTTACAAGCCCCGATGTGCGAAGTTGTGAAAAGTTTTTAAAAGCTTACCTCAGGTTAAAGCTGAGAGTAAAATTTCTTAAACCCCAGTCAAGTGCTGTCGGGATTTCGCGCCTCGACGTTCACTCTCTCCAAAAACTTTACCATCATAACTTCGATAGGTGAAGCCATGAGACTTTTACATAAGTAACCCGGTTTAGTGTCAAGGGTGATTAGTTTTTTGACCATGGTTAAAATCTGTTGGGATTTCGTGACTCGGCATACGCTCCTCCCGGAAACTATACCTTCAAAGCCCCAAGTGGCGAAGTCGCAATATAAATTAAAACATAATTAATTAAAACACTTAATCCGGTTTACCTTCTGGTTTAAATAGATCACATTATCGCGATATCAGGATTTTGCGACTTGACATACGCTCCTCCTGGAAACTATACCTTCGAAGCCCCGAGTCGTGAAGTCACGATATAAATTAAAACATAATTAATTAAACACTTAATCCTGTTTACATTCTTGCTTAACTAAATCTAATCATCGTGATCTCGGGTTTTAGAGGCTTGAAAGGTTAGAGTGAAAACTCCCGATACGGTGAACGCCAAAAGGTTGATTAAAGTTTAAGAAAGCCTAATTAAAGAAGCTAAGCCAGCTTAATCAGTGTTTAATGCAAATAAATAATATGCACAGTCTACGAGGTAAATTTAAATTTTCCTTGCGCCAACTTGTGTCACGAACTGTCGAAATTTATGGCATTAATTGGAAATGAGGCGAAGCGACAAGTAAAGATATGGTTTTTATTGCTAAATTTGTCTCTAAAAATAATTTGATTGTTCTGTTCATAAGGATGTCGAAGTTTTAAATAGTCGAAGATATAGATCTTTTTCTTCAGTGTCACAAAGCTCATTTCTATTTTACGTAGAGAAGATTTCCTCAGCAAACTGATTTCTGTATGTATACACATTTTTACATCAGGAGAGCTAGATCAGAATCCCCCATCATTACCCCCCGAAAAGTGTCCAAGGCAAGTGCTGAGAGTTTAGGGCAAGGCTTGGATAATGTTTCTGATACTTCACCCTGAAGCGTTGATTCTATCAAAACCTGGTCATACATTTCTGAGGTTCTGCAGTCCGAGTTGGTGAATTGTTCATATGACTCTAGTGATAATGAGAAGGACGACTTGGCCACCAAATACAAGATTGTCGTCCAAGCAAAAATGCATAAAGTAGCAGCTATCCCACGTCTTCTTCCTTACTATGACATGATCCGATGGGCGCTAGACCATGTAGATATCCTGACCAGAACCATCATCAACGAGTAGAAGGTCACTGTTGGGACCTTTAGACCAGAACACTTACAGGAGATGTACAAATTGTCATCCACGCCAAACTTCACATACAATGTCAAGTTTTTGGAGGATTTTAAACAGAAGGAATGCGAACAATACGACAAAATCTTATCTAATTTGATCAAGGACTGGGTCTCACACCCTGCGAAGTTTAGGGCGGACAGTAACGGTGTCTATTCAATCTCTTCTTTAGAACCACAATTGAAATATATAGCGATAATGACCTGTAGATTATATGGGAGGGAGGACACCACACATTTATTTCTCTAGTGGATGCCTCTGATGCATATAGTCGCCGAAGGTTGTTCTTTCAACTAGGCCAAGTTGTTGTTGGACAGTCTGACCAACCGAATTACAGAGTATCAGATGCAGAGGGCGAGCGAGAAGGCTGCTTCATTTTTTTATGTCTGCATACATCATGGATGTCGTGTGTTTCATGAAGCCTTTTCCCTTAATGAGTTGGAGCTGGGCCCCATCAGATGCTGAGCCTATCCATGTCTACCATTCAAAGATTTGGGAGGATAAGGCCTCATATTTCATTTACAAAATTTTCAATTGGGTAATGGTACCGATGCATGTCACCATATTCGGTAATCCACCGCCCAGGATCTTAGATAGCATCGCGACCAATTTGAGTAGTGTAGCCGACTGGTACGTGGAGGAAGAATTTTCATACATCAGGGTTTTTGGCGCTTCTGTCCCTCCGCATGCTCTACCATTATTTATACCCGATAGGCTGCCTTGTCGTGAAATTTCCAGGCAAACCGTGATTGGTGGTATAAGCAAAGAGCTTAAAGGGTTTTCAAAGAAAGTATGGCCACCTTTCCCCATTCATTTAAATACCTATTCTTTATTATATTTCGGGCATGCAAAGGCCGAGGCAACAACCTTGGAAGATATTAAATTGGTCCACATTGAATTCAAGAAACACAACCCACATAGGGTCGTGAGTAATCACTTGGCTAGTTGTGGCCTTAAAAGATTTGAGCACGAGAATTCGCCTCATGATGACATTTTTCGAGGCGCGAGATCTTATGCTGAGGTTTTGGCTCAGATACAAGCCCTGTCGCCCGAAGAGAGGGCTGATGTTTTCAAATTCCAAGAACATCGGCGGAGCTGCCTTCCCCCAGTATTATGGGGTGAGAATCCAACGACCGTAGAGGTGCAGCAAATGAAAGATGAAGGTTCCAAAGATTCAACACCCAGCCAAGAAGAACATCAGGACAAGAAAGAGCAAACTGGGGACCCGAAATAGGAAGCTGAGACTTCCAACCCTCCAAGCGAGCCAACCTTGGTTATTACTCCAAGAAAATCATCTAAGCAGGTCGACAATCCCATCGTTTCTATTACCCCCTTACAGTCCACAAAGGGGGTCCCAGATGAAAGTTTGGTTTTCGGCGAAGAATTAACACCCACAACAATGGAAGAGCTACCTCTGAATGAATTCTTTTTCGATAAGAAGAGAAAGGTTGTCATGAAACAAGAACTTTAAAAAGAGACGGGTACAATATCAAAGATATTTAAAATTTTGACTAATGGGAGAGCTATGAAAAAGGAGGAATTTGCAACTCAAATAGCAAGAAAATTGGGGGCTTTCGCTACAGCCAACCAATATTCAGTCGAGACCCTGAAGGATCAACTAAAGCAAAAAAATTGTTTGATCAAAACATTAGAGGCTAAACTAGCAACAACAGAGGCTACTACCCAAGATCAGGCGAATGCAGGTTTAGAACAAGCCAGAGTAGCTGATCAAAAGGAAATCGAGTGGTTCAAAGCTGATCTCGAACAGACACAACTGATGGCTCAGACAAATTAGATACAGATAGACCAACAAGGAAAATTGATAGAGCAGCTACAAGCCAAGTTAGACTTCGCCAAAAGCCAGGTAATTGATATTAGCATATTTCAATCCCAAGCTATATAAATCAGAAAAAGAGTGTCGGCAGCTCAACAAGGTCTACTTGCTAAGGTGGAAACAATTCAAAACAACTACAAACTCCTTGATCGAGTATTGGAAAACCTCACTCTCAGAGAAAAAGAAGCTGGGGCGGCTCGAGTTGCTTTCCAGGAGGCTATTATAGCCATGACAAGAAGGGAAATAGGTAGTAGTTACAGGTTTTCTATCTCAGAGCAGACCCGAGGTAACATCTTGTTGAAAGAATGGGAGCGTAACATATCTAGAGGCAGACAACAAGCTAAAGAGGTAAGAAAATCTTGTGAAGAAACCTTCGGTTTTCTAGATGGGAGTTGGTTTGGTTCCGATGATGAAAGCAACACTAAAATACTGGGTCAGATCAATACAGTCAAGCATCTGCTCAAGATCAAGGAAAATGAAGAAAGAGAATTGGCTGAAATATCACAAATAACCCAGACGGACATAGTCCAAATAGATAAATGGATAATTAAACCAAGTGTACAATTATGTTCTATCAGCGCCAAAGACCAACAGGTGGAAGGAAAGTTGCCACAATTGGTGAAGGATTGTTACACTTTTGAGGCCAATAATCAAGCAAAACCTTCTAAGTTGATATCCCAGCTGGTGGAGAAGTGCATCATTTGCACAGACCATGTGAAGAGGCAGGTTTCCGGTACCAAATAAGGACAGAGACAGAGAATTGAAACGTTTAATCTCCTTTGTTGTAACCGAAAACCTCTAGAACGATTGAGATTCTAGAATATAGAAATTTGTATAAATATACATTTTGAAGAAAGAACAGAGGTTGGACCTATTTTGGTCGATTGTAATAGAGACTCCTTTTTCAATATTAATACAAAACAATCCGAAGACTCCTGATTTCGTCAAGACTGTGTTATGAGTTTGTTTCCTCTCTGATTTCTTGTTTAATTTCATTTCGCACATATATGTTTAATGAATGTTTCACTGCAATTTAGTAAAACCTCTACTGTGGTGATTAATTTTAATTGTCTATATAGTTTATAGCTTTTCCTCTGTATCGGCTATTAGCAGGTACAAGACCTGTGGACTCATTAGATTTTCATATTTTATACATTCATCAGATTTCTTTTCACCTTTTTCTTCTTCTGTTTACAGGGCGAGATTCTCCCTTGATAGGATCCTCATATTATAAACAACTTTATGTTTTTCTCACATTTTCACACACACCAATTATTTAATAGATAACACAGTTATGGGAAAAGGCCTTTGGTTTGTAATTTATCTTTAACATTAAATCATATAGTTCTCTTTTATACGATCGAATTGAGACAACATCTAAAACTTTGAAACTTTCCTTTATTTTCACTGTTCCTCTATGACTGTCCCCGTTGTAAGACAACCTAACATTGAACCCGGTTTATTGGACCAAACACATATCGCTTTGAACCTTTTCAATACTATTCTTAAAACAACCATTACCCGGGTAGAACTTGAGCGTTCGTGGGCTACGATTGAGCAGGATATAAACATCCAGGAACAGTTGGAGGCTAGACAGAGACAACCTGAAAATCAACCTTAGCTTCCTTTCCCAAAGGTTGATGCTTTCCCCTTATTTATCCTTTACTCACTTTCGGACGCCTAGACACTGTACTTTCTAAGCCTTAAGTACATACTCTGGAACAACACCATACAATCCATAACAGAATGGGGTTGCAGAGCAAAAGAATCAAACCATCATAGGGGTTGCTAAGGTCGTGATACATGACCACAGTTCATCAATGTTTCTTTGGGTAGAGGCATGTAACACAACAACCTACATCTAGAATTGATGTCCTCACAATATCTTGGAGGACAAGACATCAGAGAAGGCATTCACTGGTGTGAAGCTAGAGGTGAGTGATTTCTACATCTTTGGTTGTCTAGTCTATATCCATGTATCGATAGATAAGAGGCATGTAACAAAACAGTCTACGTCTAAAACCAATGTCATAACAAGATCTTAGAGGACAAGACACCAAAGAAGGCATTCACTAGTGTGAAGTCAGAGGTGAGTCATTTTCGCATCTTCGATTGTCCAATTTATATCCATGTACCAATAGATAAGATAAGATAATTTTATTAATGTCCAACTAATGACCATAAAAGTAGGTCAAAGGGACTGTTGAGTACAATGATGTCATTACAAAGAAGGAGTACCGAAATATCTCCTATAAAATGCAAGATGAAAAAAGTAAAGGAAGGTAAGGTAAGGTAGAGTAGAGAGTGAGATCTACACTGAGGCATGAATAGCCCTCGACCCCAAGCTTAGAAACCCACTTTGAAGTGGAGATGTATAGGAGGAGAAGATCTAGGAATAAGAAGAACTAAAAGTAATGAGATAGGTCTGTCATGGAATAGACCCATCTCTGCTACCATCTGAGGCCTAATGAAGGAAGTTGTGTATAGTATGATGTCCAGAGGGAGAACTGGTGGGATGCCAAGATCGCCCGCTATGCTATTGTCTAGAAGAGGTAGTTCGTCACTGAGGCCTGGGGGATCTCATACATCTCCAAGGAAAAGATATGATTTGGTCATGTCACTAAAATATCATGAGATGGAAAAAGGTCCCACGAGTCCACATTGATCTAGAATCCATAGGTGTGTTGACATCAGTCTATCTCTTAGTACCCCTTCTTGAGGGTAGCACCATGAAGAAGGAAAAGATCCGCTAGGTAGAGTCTGGTATAGTAGAAGGATGAAGAATATGGGATAAAATCCTAAGAGCCTCCTGCATGTACAAGGCTAAGCACCTTTGGTCTGAATATTTGAAGAAGCCAATGAGGGTCTGAATCCCCCTGAATAGGAAATGGAACCTCCCCCTGAATAGATGGGGCAACGGAAGATGAAGTGCTCCTCAGTCTCGACCTCCTATAGATGGCATAGATGACAAATCCTAACTGATCAATCGATCTGGTGGTTTGTCTCTACTTGAAGTCTTTAAGAACCCACTCTGAACTAGCATAGGGGAATGCAAAGAGCGTGCACCCAATGGCAGAGTGTATATTGTGGTCAAACAATGAGCCCATCTCTAATTTCCAAGAAGTGCTCGGTGTAGAAGGCCATCTTTGGGCATAACCCACCCTAATGGTTAACCCAAGTGCTCTGGATAAAGTTTAAACTACTTGTAAATGCCATTCGTAATGATATTGTTCAACTCTTGTCTGGTAGGTAGGAGGTGGCCAAGGGTGTCTAAGGAATATATAAATGAAGAGAGACAATCCATTTGAATTCCCATGGACTCTAAAAGATCTGAAACCTCCACAAACTAACCTTGAGCCCAACCCAAAGAGTTAAAGAGGGCAATGGTCTCTTAATAAAAATAGGCTAGGTATCGGTACCAATCTCACCCCTTCACCGAGTTAGCGAAGCTCCAAATGCAATATAGAAAAGAGACCAATTTGAACATCGTCTCAAGTTGAAAGGGTCGAGCCCCAAACTTTGCTAGGATGATGTGTTGAGGGATTCTCTGCTTGCATCAGATGAGAAGGGTATGTACTCTCTCAACTGAGGCCCAATCAGACTCAAGTAAAAAAATCCCCAAACCTCTGAGCCACAGAGAATAGTGGGTCAGATAAGGGATTCCATGAGGGACATCTTGGATAAGATATCCTGAAAATGGTGACGGAAGAACTCTCTTGAGAAGGGATAAGGATCTGTAGCCCTTTTTGATCAAGGGTTGGAGGGACAATCATAAGCTAAAGCGAAGTCCTAAGAATTGCACTCCCAAGTATGTATAGGTGTTGGCGATCTCGATCTCCTCCCCTATGAGGAAGAAATGAAGGTCTGAGGTCTTCTTCAACCCGTTGAAGATTGTAACCTTGGTTTTACCCAGGTTGACTGCCAATTGTCGAAGGTTGTAGAAGAGAGTTAAGGCATCCAATTGTTGTTCGACATTGGGTTCAATGGTTCCTGTGTGTTTTTCGACGTGGGTTAACCCCCTCTAGTGGATCCTAACTCTAAGGATTGTGGTGGAGACTAACGCTTGCGGGTTTTGGTCTAATGACAATCGTATTCCAACAAATCGTATCAGAGCAACAGGTCTCGAGTTCAAAACTCGTTAGGCACGCGCTGGGGGATATTGTTGGACATTTGGTTCAATGCTTCCCACGAGTTTCATGACATGGGTTAACCCCCTCTCATGGATCCTAACTTCGACAATTGTGGCAGAGACAAATACCTACGAGTTTTGGTTTAACAACAATCGTAGCCCAACAATTGTCTCTATAACCCCTTTAGAGATGAGGCTAGGAGGACCATGTCATAAACAAAGAGTAGTATGGATATCAAAATCTGGTGGAGGAGGCACCCATCATTGTCTCGGATATGCTAGTGAAGAAATGCCTCCAACTCA
The DNA here is from genome assembly GCA_009831015.1 of Picea engelmannii. Classification (NCBI taxonomy): domain Eukaryota; kingdom Viridiplantae; phylum Streptophyta; class Pinopsida; order Pinales; family Pinaceae; genus Picea; species Picea engelmannii. The sequence goes on along the minus strand of ML869123.1, from coordinate 11,563 downwards.
TATCAACATAAATCCCAAACAATGTGGGGGATAAGGGGTAACCCCGTTTAACCCCAATGTTACTCCTGATGAAATAAAACATCCCGTGAAATGTGCGGAGACAACCAAGGACCGACTCATATAGGCGCATGATGGAAACTAGTAAGGTCTAGGAGATGCCAATGTCTCTGAGACTCTAGAACAAGGATTCTTGTGGGATGAAGTCAAACACTTTTCAAAAATCTACAAAACAACAATAGACTATTGAAGAATGATGTCGTGCCTCCTCAATGATGGCTTGAAGAGTAAAGATGTGATCAATGTTCTGATGAGGGGGTTTGAAGCCTACCTACACCTAGCTCTGACGTATCGTTGCTCAAGCTCACTAGAGAGCTTCATGTGGAGAACCGTAGCATAGAGATTTGAGAACGTGTGGCCCACCATGATCGTCATGTAGTTGTTGGGATCTGAGTTGGGGCCCAATTTGTGTGGATTGGGTGAATGATGTGATGTGACCATACTGATGGAAAACATGTACAGACCACATGGTTGAAGAGATCAACCAAGTGAGAAACTAGAGCACAAAGACCATGCTTAAACAACTCTACCTGGAAACCCTCCTCGTCTGCAGTTTTGTTGTTTTCCATCACCTAAACGACCTCTCCGATGTCACTGTCTAATTATTTTCACTTTAGTGCTTGATATTTTGTACGATTTGCTGCCCAAAACCACTCAAAGCGTTACGGTATTGGTAGAAATGACGGTCTAGTTCCTCAAATCTACCAAATAACATGGAGGAAACTTAAGCCAGAATTTGCATTGATTCAAATCTAGAAAAGGGCCTTCGTCAGGTAGTATGACTCCTAGTTGGTTTAATTTTATCAAATTTGAACGCGTAAAGAATCCAATATAAAACCCATCAAAATCAGTAACTAAATAAATGACCATAGCTAAAAACAGTAGCATTTTAATACATTTTCAGTCACGACTAACAGACAAACCTGTGTTTTGAACAAACCATTCTCCTCCTCCTCCTCCTCTTCTTGCTGACATTTTTCTTCTTTTTCTTCTGATGTTGCAGCTTTAGCCAATACCGAGCTGGATTTGGAACCGGTCCATCTTGAATAGCATGGCGTTAATGGACACGACCTACGCAGAAAATTGCAATAATTTCTATTTGGGCGAAAAAGATTAAGGGATAAATAATGCCCCGAATCGGCAACAAAAGAAGAAAAAGAACCACGACACCGTGTAGAAAGCATAGTGTTGGCCCTATTGTCTTCTCTGTGCTTCAGCAAACACAGGCCCTAAAAACCCTAAACCCTCTTATACCTTTAGAAGAGAGCAACAAATGAAGTCTAAAGTTCTTTTTTCATTCGGTTAACAGGTGCATGGATTATAAGATTTTCATGCAATATAAATATAACGTTTTTCATTATTTTCTTTGTTAAAATGTATTCGGCATTCGACGGACGAAAGAGTAACAAAGAAAATTAAGAATTCGCCTAGCCTTTTTGGGTTACATTTTAATTTTTTTTTTTAATTAATGTTGTTTAAAATTTAGAATAATTTTTGGAATTGTATATATTAGTTAGTGAAATTACACAATCCAAGTGGGTTAGATGTTTTTTAGGGTTGTATATGCATTCAAAACTGCAATTTGAACAATAGAAAATTGTAATTTCACCAACAATTACATCATGTTGGAAAAAAGTTCAAAAATAAAAATGTTTAAACTTGTTTTTAACATATTGGTAAAAATAAAGATAATAAGATAGTAAATTAAGAAAATTAAGAAATTAAAATTTTAAAATTATTTATTTCTATAAAAAATTAAATTCAAAATAAAATTTGAGAACATAGTCTTTTTCCAGAATAATTCATTATATTAGTGTGTAACTTTTTCCAGAATAATTTGTGTTGGATCTTTGAAATATTTTCATTGTTTCAAGTAGATTTTCCATTTATTATTAGGAGGAAAAAAAATTTGAAAAATTTCATGCAAAATTTATAGGGTTAAAGGAGAAAATTATTGCCCGCAGGGGTGTAGACCGATTGGCAAGTGCCATGTAAATGGAAGGAAATATGTAAAAAGAGGTCTCAAGGTCGATTCTCACCCCGATTTACCTATGCTCCATTCTTGTGGGCTGCGTGGAAGCACCTTGAGTTATAGTGGTAGCAGACGGGTATCAACCCCATGTCACGCGAGTATGAGAACCGCGAGTTGTCGATTCCCCCTGTATAAAAAAAAGAAGAAGGAGAAAATTATAATGGGTGGCGGGAGTGGGGTGGTCATTCATGATCCTAAAGGAAAACAAGAACTAACCTTTGCATGGGTTCTAAGAACTTCAACCAACAACCAAGTTGAAGCATATACTCTACTACAAGGATTCTCCTTGCAATCAATTCCAATATTGAATCGTTGATCATAATTGGGGATTCCAACATCATCATTAAATCCTTGGTTCATCAAAAAATTCTAAAAGATAGCAAGCTAGCCTCAATCCTAGAAAGAATCGACAAGGTAACACCACACCTGGTTAGGGGTGCATTCTACCACGTGTTAAAGAATCTCAACTATGAGGTTGATCATTTAGCAAACAAAGCAACCACTCTATCGCAAGGGTCTTGTTAAAAAACATGGATCATAGCTTTTCATATATCCCCTAATTGTTTTAACCACATTGGACTTTAAGTTTGTAGCCTCTCAATTAA